>JAPMOR010062800.1:453487-566971 GCA_026543865.1 Argiope aurantia | reverse complement strand
TATATATATATATATATATATATATATATATATATATATATATATCTGAGTGTGAACTAATAGTAGGAATTGAAAAATAATCTTAAATTTAAAAATTAATATAAAAAGATAAGTATAAACATGAAATTAAATACACCAATTAAGTTTATTAATTAATAAAGTTTTTTTAGGCGGGGACTCACTTTTGTACCTAAGACCTTATGTTGCCAAATTCCACTATTATTTATCAGTAGCAATTATACGTTTCAAAATTCATGGTATGATCACAGAAATGTGAAAATGTGGCATTGGACTTACGCCACTTCACCTGAAAAAAAAGGCACCAGAAAGATTTCGAATTTCCGAATAGCTGATAATCAACAACTGAAGAAAAATCGCATTCCTTATTAGCAGAAACGTAATTATACAACTTTGGGCTTGATGAGGAGGCATTCTTCTTGTTTCGTTTCCTCTAAACGGAATTGAAATTCCCCTTACTGTGACGGCTTTAATTTGCATTGAAATTAGTGCCCCGATAAATTGTTTAAATATTTTTTTTTGAGGGCGAGAGAGTCTTTAAATTCACCCATAAACTTTAATATTAGTTTCTGGGCTTCCCTGGAAAACCAATTAGCGGAAGCAGTTTAAGTTTGAACAAAGAAAAACTGCAAAATTCTAATATTTTCTTTGGTCTTGAGAAACGGTTTCTTAATACTACATGTGTTTGCTGAAATTGAACATTTATCATGGGATTAATTATGTCAAGTATTTCAAACGGGTTATTCATTTCGTGCATGTATATTATGCTTTTTCTTTCTGTTAAAATTAGTTTAATAAATAGTTTGCGAAGCATTTATGCATTTTTTTTCCTATTCAGTTCGGCATATGAATTTCTGGTTTGAAAAATGGATGTCATCGAATATTAATCATACGAGACCGAAGGAAATAGATTGCTCTAATTAATCATATTAATGTTCATGCTTAAATCTATGCTAATAATAAAGAAGGATGTGTACATGAGTATGCAATGAGGCTTTACAAGAGAGACTGTAGCATGAGCATTTATTATATGTATTGTAGCATGAGCAGTTTGATTTAGAGCGATCAAATTTGTCAAATATCTACTTTAGAGGATACGAATGTGTATTTCGAAATGATATTTTTGAAATCTTGATAAGAATTACAATTAATTGAAAATTAAGCGATATTTTGACTTTTTGCTGTGATAACTCTTAAAAATAGTATTTAATAAAATTGATTTTTACACCTTTTTAAATTATCCTTTTAATAATGCCTATACAGTTTTCATGCAAACTTTTTCTAAATTTTACAACAATTTAAATTCTTTTGTTCAATTTTCAACAATTATTTTCATTGTTGCATTAAAATTCAGATGAATTTTCCTAACTTCATCTCCAATATTTATGTGAATGATTTTTCTTTCATTGTTCAAAAAGAAGAAAAATTTTGTTTATTGTTTTTTAATATAATGGCCTGTGGTGGTAACTTCATAAGCCAGATAACAACCACTGGATAGGAGAGTACACTTTTGTCTAGTGGCTTTGTTACGCGGCTATGAACCCTAACGTTGCAAGTTCGAACCTCAAACTTGCACAGGTCTCTATAAGGAATCAAAAAGGTGAATTATGTTACTGCAACAGATAGCGTGTAAATTTGAAATAGATTATTAATTTGTAGTATACTTCCGAGTATCTGATTCGTGACTATCCGGCTTCCGTACTATCCGCCCTAGTTTTCTTTTATCTTAATAAAAGGAAGAAGTCAAGGCGTCTATTAAATAATCTTTTAAGGACTTTTCAAAACCTAAATGCTGTAAGTTTTGACTCTTATCTTAGGGTTATCTTTTTATATATGTGTAACCATTTATCATTGAAAAATAAATATTACAGAATTTACGTGAACAGTTTATATCCTTTAATTTACTTTTTCTATAATAAATTCTCAATACGTGCAGTGCAATACGTTATATAAACATAGACAGAGTGTTTCAGTGAACCGTTTCAGAACTTCTAAGAGGGATAGGGTACATCCTGACGAACCAAAATCATATACCCATGGGCAGTCAGAAATGCTTTCCTGATGCGGTAGATGGCGTTGTGCGAAAAGTCCGAGCTTTCGTGAAGGGAATATTCATTTCGCACAAGAACACTAAGTTAGTAGGATAGATGATTACACGATCGCAGAGTTAGCCGATATGCATTTGGCGTACGGAGCTGCAAATTGTAGTGGGCCAGCCGCACAGCGTTTGTACGCGGAACGATATCCGACGAGGCGTATTCCCAGCCATAATTTCTTTGCAAGAATGCACCAGAGGTTAGCTGAGACAGGTTCATTAGAAAGAGCTCACAGGGACAGGGTAAGAACAACACGAACTGCAGACGTCAAATAGAATGTGCTGCAGCATGTACAGGGGAATCCAAGACCGAGTACACGAAGTGTAGCAAACGCAGTCGGAGTTTCCCATTGCAGCGTCTGGAGCATTCTCCGAGCAGAAGACATGCATCCATTTCACGTGCAGCGTGTCCAAACACAGAAACCGGAGGATTATGTACCTCGTATTGCTTTCTCACAGTGGTACCTGGGAAAATGTGCTACAAATCCCCTTTTTCCTGCTGAAGTGTTGTTTTCCGATGAGACATCCTTCACAAGGGAAGGAATTTTCAACACGCATAACTACCATATCTGGGCGATCGAGAGCCCGCATGCAATACGACGTCGTGCAGCACAGAATTGATTTTCGTTCAATGTATGGCCCGTATTGTGAGAGATCACCTCATCGGGCCTTACCTGTTACTGGGTCGTCTAACCGGACCTATGTACTTGCTCTTTCTGCAGCAAGTATTGCCACAACTTTTGAGAGATGAACAGATTTCTGCATCGACTCAACAGATAATGTTGTTCCAACACGATGGAGCCCCTCCGCATTATAGCGGAGATGTTCGTAACTATCTGGATGTCACATTTGGTCAACAATGGATCTGACGTGAGGGTCCAGTGCGTTGGCCTGCTCGGTCACCCGACTTATCATGTCTTGATTTTTATTTCTGGGGTCATATGAAATCGCTATTTTTGATACTCCTGTTGACACTGCTGAGGAGCTCGTTGCAAGAATCGCAGTAGCTGCCGGAGAGATTCGAGATATGCCTGGAGTATTCCAGAATGTTCGGATGTCCATGCGTCGGAGATGTGAGGCGTGCATTGTAGCCCGTGGAAGAAACTTCGAACACTTACTTTAATCCATGTACCTTTTGCTTCTTTTCATGTATTATTAAAACGATTTCTCATTTACGGCCTCTTTTCTTTATGGTGCTTCTGTGTACAAAACCGCTTCAGGAAAGCATTTCCGACCCCACATTGCTCTATGATTTCGAGTTGTCAGGATGTACCCTACCCCTCTTAGAAGTTCTGAAACGGTTCACTGAAACACCCTGTATAAACTACAGTACAGAGCCTTCTATTCTAACTCGACACATTATCGACAACTGTTTCTATCATTCAATGGGCCGCGGCTACGTTCACATTGAGATAAATGAAGGGTTTACTACTCAATAAGAAGTGAGAAAATACGTATTATAACAGTAAGTTTTGGTATAGGAACTTTGTCTTCTGGTATAGGCGGGCAAAGAAATGAGCTCATAGAATTACTGCCAATACAGCTTTTTTGTTATCCGGCCTACCCTTCAGCCACATTAGGCCGAATACTCAGGAGTGTACTATACTTAAATTTAATGGCACTAATTTGCCACGATATTCGATTTTAAATTCACATAAATAGAACAGGAATAAAGTTATTAAAATGTGATTACTTTAATGACAAGATCAATATTTCAAAATATTTTTTTTGTGGGAATCATGAAAACCAAGTTTTGTTTAAGAAATTTCATTGAGATTAAACATAACCAATAGTCCCGGCGAGCAGCTTGTCGCCAAAGACGGTTAGTATTCGATAAACGGTAAGATAAAACGACTTTTAAAGTCCCTAAATATTTTGCTTCAAAATTATTCATACTTCTTAAGGATGTGAATTTGTTTATCTAAAGAAGCCCGGTTTATGACTAGTCTCATTAATAATGTTACGGATTTTCCTCACCACCCGGTTCACTTTGATAATGGATGTATGGTGTGAAAACACAATCAGCAGGCGACAGTAGAAAACAACGACGACGTTTATTTACACGAAGACACGAGTACACAAAGGCGACGAATACACAGGCGACAAATATTTACAGCCGAGGCGAACACAGAACAACACACTACAGTAGACAGTAGCCCACAAGTAGTAATCGTCCACAGCACACGAAGTGGCCAGACAGAATCCAGCAGGAGAGGGGATCCTCGGAGCTTCACTCTACGGTCCCTCCAACGGCTGAGTTTCTAACTTTAGCTGCCGATTCACTACTTCTCACAACTCGCTACTACTCAAAAAATACGACGCTGCTCCCATAGTAGACAACAGGATTCGGGTCACAGCAGTTCAGCACTCACTCTACACAACGCTGGCAATCCGCCGTTGCTTCGCTATCCTTTCGAAAACTCGTTACTTGTCGACGACTCCAACTACAATTCACGACGACGATTCTCGACGACACCCACAGCTTGAGAGTGCCAGCCTTTTATAGTTCCCTGGAGGTGGGGCTAGAAGTTTCTAGAGCATTCAAGCGTATCTCGGTTCCTAATGGACGGATCGACAAAATTCTCGAAATTTCGAGCATTATCCATTTTGCAGCCAAAGTCATCAAATTCGTCGCCAAATGGTCGCCAAGCTCTGGGATTACTGACTCGACATCCGACAGCATCCAATACAGATGACTGTAAAACGGCCTTTCTTATGATGACACTAATCGTGCTGGAAAGCAAAATTATATCTTTGTAGCAATAAATATTTTCGATTGTTAATGACTGCTTATACTTTTCACAGAATATGAATTTGTTTATCTAAAGACACACAGTTAATGACTGATCTCATTAATCACTGTTTATACTTCTTACAGTATGTGAATAGGTTTATCTAAAGAAGCTCAGTTTAAGATTGGTTTCATTAATGACTGTTTTTGAAGCAACACGAGGAGTGTTTAAGGATGGAAATCGTAAAATAATTAGAATGACACTCCAACCGGCATCCTTTCTTCAAACTTCCACAACACGTCAATAGAAGGAATTTGATTCTCGAAGTCAGTTTTCTCATGGACCATGCTCTATAGCCGTTGGAACAGGTTTTAACCATACAAACTTCTGTTTCCCATGTTGTGAGTTTATTATTACATTATTTTGATACCTTTTATAACTAGAGGGAGTGATTTAATCGAAATTTTCTCGAATATTCTCTAATTAAATCATTTGTGTATTTTTAATCACAAGCAAATTGGCGACCAAATATACGAAAGCATTAATTAGTGAGTTATCTTTTATGATTAATCGTTGGGATGCTGTTAATACAAAAGTACAAGCAAATATGAATTTTGGATAATTTTTTCCGATCTGACAAAATCTGACACAGAACTACAATTATAGTCTCAAAATCATATTTTAAATCTTATATGTTGTGTATGTTACATGTTTTATCATTGCGTTTTTAAGTTATGACATTTACATGCTTCTGAATTGACAGGTATCCATCTCCTTTAACGGATTTACTTTCAAATTTGAAACATATTTAAACATTACATGTTAAATATTTGCACCAAATTGCATTCATCTAGATCTCTCTGTTTTGCAATTATCGTGTAGAATTATCAGGAAATTCAAAATATAATTCAAACCAGAATATATCATAAATCATTCGTATCATAAAATTATCTGGAAATTACAAAGCTATTTATATTTCTGAAATATATATGTGTGTGTGTGTAATGATATTTTAACTCTAATTTCAATTTAATTAATTTTCAAGATTTTATCTTAATTTAACCCATAGTAACTTTATTCTAAAATATTCTCTTATTTCGTGATCCAATTCCACTGTCTCTACTTAATTAATTCAAGAGAAGCTTTATAAAATTGCTGAATCGACTAAACGCCGATACTTTCACACGCCCGGCTTGAAAGGGTAAAAAACTGTCCAGTAAGCACATTCTTTTTAAAAGATGCCTGTGTTTCCTTTACATGTGATTGACATGCATCAGAAATTCCTATCAGAATCTTAATAATATATTAGCACTATAAAATAATATTTTCCCTATCCATATCTCATGTTATATAAGAGGAGGGATAATTTATTTCTCTCTTCTTCCCCACTTCTGTTTTTGCAATGCGCTGTGGCGCTCGCACAATGTCCGCGTCTTTACTTGTAAATAATAATGCTTCCCAGATGGATTAAGAAGAACTTAAAAATGTAAAAAGTCTCTTCATTGTCTTCAAACTGAATTCTGCTTCACATAAAATAATGCTTACACACACACACACACACACACACACACACACACACACACACACACATATATATTTCAGAGCTTCCTAAATTCTTAATTTTAACCTAGAAATTTGTATTTAAATTACAAAATTTTGCCAAGTTGGCGCCATTTGTGTTTATCAAGAATAGGTACATTCCTTTACTGAATACTGAGTGGCTGAAAGTTAATTGAATTTGTAGCATTCGTTTTGGGTTTTGGGTTTTGCGAATAAGAATAAGAATTTTGCTATTTTTGTAAATCAAATCAATGATTGACAAATCTTTTATAAAAAACCTAATTTATATTAATTGCTTAAAACAAAAATAAAATTTATATAATTCCTTGAAAATTTCTCCTATTTTTACAAAAAAGGACAGAAGATATTTTACAGTGTATTTATAGTTTATGAAAAAAGTAAAATATTGTTTGAATGAAATGTGTATGATAAATATATTTTAAAAATTAAATAAATTTTTTAATTTTAGGAAGTATTATTTAAAAGAAATTAAGTCAAAACAACTGCGATGTTCTTATTCCAAAATAATCTCTAAAGAAGGAAGGAAATCAGGTTTAGACGGAAATTAATTTACTTTATCTCAACGCTGTTAAGACACAAACTTGAAACGAGTGATTAATGGTTAAAGGATCGTTAATTATCGAATTAAATTACCGTTTTAAAACAACACAGTAATTAAATCATCCGCCAATTTATTTAAATTAAAAAGTTTTCAAGCTAATGTAAAACTCTACAACTAATTTAATAACAGTAAGAACAGAAATTTTGATTTCTCAGCAAATTCCCGTAAAAGTTTTCGGATAAAATTTCAAACTGAAATTTTGTTGTGCTACGTGATTAATCTCTCTTCTTGTTTGGGTTCTGAATTTGTTTAGGATTTCTTGATTTACGGCAGGATGGTAAATTACTAATAAATAGCAGCGAAGATTTGATAAAGCTAATTCGCTTTTGATGAATCTAAAATTGAATGTCGTGTTATGAATTTTTTTTTTTGATTTGAATAATTGTAAGTACAGTGTGATTAGAATTCATTGTTGTCTAGGAAACAAAACAACAAAAACACTGTATGCATTTCCTAGCTTGTTTACACTCGACCAATTATAAGACGGCAAGTAGGCAGCGCATGCGTGGAAAGACTGAAAAATACTGTTCGGTCGATGGCAAGTAATTGTCCTGACGGGACAACTGCATGCAACTGTACTGAATTTTTTCTTACTGCGCATGCGTTTTTAGAATTTGGGCGGTTTTTTTTTGGCTTGAAAAAAATGATAACTTAGATTAATTCCGAAATTTTTTGTTCTTTCTAAAGCAAGACTGTTTTTTAAAATTTTATTTCCCATTTTTTTCTTCTATAGTTTTCCTAATTTAGGTATGTTTATCTTTTTTTTTTTAAATCTTACCACGCTTCTCTGTGTAAATGTCTATAATTTTAATACGATGCACAGTAAAAAATAAAAATTCAGGGAAGCCAAAACAGCAATTTATAGCCAAGCATGGAATGTCAGAATCTATCTTATGAAATTGTGGGAAACATAAATCAGTCCCTTTCTACGCATGCGCTGCCTACTGGCCGTCTTATAACTGGCTGAGTGTAAACACAGCATAAAGAAGTAAAAACAACAACATCAAAAATAAATCTGAAATCTGCTATCTTAAATTTCATGTTATCATGTGAAAACATTATTTTTTTAAGTCACGAGGTGTCAATCTGACAGAAAACCGATTGAAACACATGAATTAATTGAATTAGATTGATGCAGATTATAAAGTGTACAGATAATGAAATAAAAGCGGGTGTGAAAATCCTACAGCTGAATTAATGATTGGTGAAAAGACGCAATTGAATATTTTGATGGATGACTCCATAGCATTTAAAAATATAATTTCAGAGAGTTCAGCAAATTGAATTAAAAGTATTTATAAAACCAAGCGAAAACTATACAGATATGAAATTGATATCATTAAAAAAGTCAATTCTTTGAGTTTTAAAATAATACAAAGGCTATTTGTTGGAGGATAATTGTTTTGGAAGATATTAATATCAATTTTTATAGAGAAGTCTTAACGATAAGAACTCTTCTTAAGATTGATGTACAGTCAGTCACCAAAGTTGAAATATTTGGAGTGATTTCTCACCAAATGTAGTCGTAACAATCTTTCATTGCAACTTCTAAAAGCCTTTTGCTATCATTTCTGGTATCCGTCCAGGATGGCAATCTTTAGATGAGTTTTTGGAGATTGGCGTAATTTTAAGGATGAAGTGAAGAATAGTGTGCTCCGGAGTTTGTCGCAAATATGGCAACCCATCGGAACGCTCTTCTAGCAACCCTAATGCTGTTTTGTTTACTACTTTTTGCAATGGTTCAGTTGTACATGAACTCCAACTATATTATGAAAAATGTTAAATTAAAAAATATCGATGAAAGATTTTAATTTCGTTCTTTATTATAATTAAAAGTTTATTAAATATAGAAAGTTAAGCTTATAATTAAAAGTTATTTTCTGCTTTCTTTTTTTTGATGTGAATACGAACAGAAAATATTTATTCTTTTGCAACTTTTAATGGTCATTATGCGCTTTAAAAAATCGTCTGAATTCTTAATTTACGAAATCGTCTGCATTTTTACTTTAAAAGACAGCTGCAATGGAATTCTCTGCAGCTCTCGTAATTCTTTTGGTGTTCTAACGGTTGGTTCCCTTCATAATTTGTATGTCGGCAATTGTGCAAGAATGGATGTCTGGTAAATGGGATGGAAGACAGTATTTCGAACCTGCAGAATGGATGAAGAGTGAGTGAAATATTTATATATGTATTTTTTTACGAGTTGATGAAGTTAGGAAAGGATGCTTGTTTGAAATTTTGTATGGAGAATGGATTGATATCGAAACGGCAGAATGGATGAAGGGTGAGTGGAATATATTCTTTTACGCTTTGATGTTTGTTTGAAATTTTGTATGGAGAATGTTCCGATTGCTTTTTTCTCCGTTCTTTCTTTTCTTTTGGTTATGTACAGTTCCTCTTATCCACCCATTCCTAATGTTCAATGTGCTAGCGAAGCTACTAGGTACCCGCTGCTAGCGAAGACGTAAGATGTCTTTATAAGTTAAAAAATTCTGCCCAGTGGCTTCTACAGATGACTTCGGTATCTGTAGAAGGTACTGGGCAGTTTGGATAAAGAAAAAAACAAACAAAAACAATACTTATCAGTAAAAAGTCCTAATTATATGGTGGGAACCGTACAGTAAGTATTCCATTCCCATTCCAACTGTTCCGCGGAAGTATTTGTTTATTTTGTCCGCCATTTTTATTGGCGACTTAGCATTGTTGGCGCAGCAAGGGTAACATTAAAATTCCCTTTTACCAATTTTAATCTGCTGTTCAGACAGGAAAATCGGATACATGCAGGACATTCACGCCAAACTGTAACTTTTTGTTGACGATAAGTCGTCAAATGTTCTTTATCATTTTCTAATAATCCTAAAAGCGAAAAATTAATGCCTCAAAACCAATAAATCGCCAGTATTTTGCCCGTTTATTTAAAAGCTTCAAAAACCCCAAACTAAAACACACACGATAATAATAAAAACAGAGGAAGTAGTCTCCTCAAAATTTCTCTCATATTCTCTAATAAAAATGTTATCCCCTCTCCTCCTGCATAAAATTTCAGACCACAGATGTGGTCGCGAATGCCTTACATGACATTGGTGAACAATAATTACGAAATATTGAATTTTGACGCAAATCCAGTACTTTTATTGAATTTATAATTTGAATCATTTAACTGAATTGTATGATCTTCGACAATCAATCTCTATCACGCGGTTAATATACAAGTACTGAAGAACCGAATTTGTATTTTGGACATTCTTTTTTTCCCCTGACAAATGGAAAATAAAATTTGACATAGAGCTGCAATTATAGTCACGAGATAACATGCCAAATTTCGTCCATTTAATTCATTGCGTTTTTGAGATATTGTATATATATGCATGCAAATGCATCGATCGACAGATTTAGCAGATTTGGCTCCAAATCTGATATTCATCTACATTATAGGTGTTATAAATGTCTATCAAATTTTATCGATCCAGTTATTTCCAATTTGTATTTATCACTCTTATTCAGTCACTCGGACGGACAGTCTTCCTTTGAATAAAAATTATTAAATAATAAATTTGTATAAATTTGTTTTTATAGCCTTAAAATTCAAAAAGTTGTCCTTTTAAGGAGATTAATTTTATATTATTTCTGAATTTCAATAATTAAATTTTTTTGAATAATTTTCAACAATAGATTTTATTGATGCTGTGAAAATTACTTCACAATTAATTCTGTTTTCATTACCTAATCAAATATTTAATCGTCTGGTTTTTTTTCCATGGTTAAAAGTTAGATAAGAAGAAATTCCCCATTAAATTTTCAGTTTATATGATGATTCAGAAAGGAAACTTTGCCACAAAAGAAAATGGAGAATTTTAATTTGATTATCCAGAAATTTAAGTTTTTATTGAGTTATGATGTCAGAAGATATGATTCAATGAAAAATAAAACACATAATAAAAGGAACAAGCTTTAATAAAATAACAAAATTTTATTGTCTGCCACAATTTAACGCTTAAAAATGCCTAAAAGCAGGCCTACGAGATTTAATTGAAATTAAATACAATTAATGTTCTCGGTAAACCAACTGGTTGTAATTGCAACTAATGGGATATTCTTAAAAATTATGTTTAATTTGCTACAAAAACAATTTCAGAAGTTTTAAACACACTTTCATAATGCTTTCAAAGAATTAATTAGCAAAGAACTGATAAAAATAAAATGATTCGTATGCCTTCAAATTATCTTAGAAATTTGTTTGTTCCACAGAATTTAATCTAATATAATGTTTTTTATCCCATAAAATCGAAATTTGAAAAAAAAATCGATACGTAAATTTTCCCTAAAAATGACAAGTTAGTTAGTTATTAAAATAGTCTAAGATATCAAAGATTTTAAATATTCATTGTTACCATAACATAAAGTGTTTACAAAGCAGAATCGTGATATTAGTTAAATCGATTACTATGATTTTAAATTTTCTTAGAAAATATAAAATTCTATTTTCCATCTAGTTCAAATTAAAAAAAATGCAGTATGAAAATTATACCTGAAATGAGGACAAATCACGGAACATTATATTAAAAGTATTTAATTAGAAGTAGATTTCAAAAAAGTTCAAAGTCATTTATGCTCATTTTTGAAAATACTGGAGTTATCAAAACACTATCTAGGCGTTTCATGGTGAGATTTTTAATAATATTTGATGGTAAAAAAAGATTAGAATATTTCAGAATATTTGAGAAATTATATAGATCTGTTTTCACCTAATCTAAATTAAAAAGAAATTCCGTATCAAAATTTATCCTAAAAAACGATGAAATCACAGGAAATCTCATTAAAATATTTATTAAAAAAATTGATTTAAAAAAAGATCAAAGACTTTTTGAATTTACCGAAATTACGAAATTACCATAACATTATTTTAATCCTTTATATAGGAAAACCATGAATATTAGTTAAAAAGGATTAGAGTGATTTCGAATTATCTTAGAAATTATAAAATTCTGTTTCCATTTCATCCAAATAAGAAAAAAAAAAACTATCTGAATGAAAATTTTTTCTGAAAGGACAACAAATTACTGAATATCCCATTAAAATATTTAATTAAAATATACTTTAAAAAGAGATCAAAAGATTTAAATACTCATTTTTTAAGATACCGAAATTATCAAAACACTATCTCAGCGCTTACATCACAAAATTCCTAATAATTATTTTCTGGCAAACAGAAAAGAATTCTTCAAGAACTCAGTAGGGATAAAACTCTTTTAATTGAAACTTCACTGCCCGTTTCCTTTTATTGAGCTCGCTAGCGCCAGTTCAAGTATACGAAACAAATCTTTAGACACGGAAAACTACTTTACCATTTACTTCGATCCAAGAAGTGAAGTTGCAGGTTACTGAAACTTTCTCGGATTCTTCCGTGAGAGTACAAATAGGAAAAGGCGGGAATGAGCCTCCGGTTCTACTTATTTTATTCCACTGCAACTCGAGACTATTAAAAATAACCATGCAGCCAGGTTTCTTCCAGAAACTAATAAAAAGAAATGGCGTAGGAAAAGGAAAATTCAGTAAATTTTTTCGGGATTCTAAATACAATTTTTGAGTCTCTCGATTCGGGGTTCCTCCCTTTTTTTCTTGCCTTTTTTTGAAGTTAGACAGAAAAATCTTGTCAAGAATATCCGAGTTTATAGGAAGTGTTTCATATGACATTCGATTTAATATTAGAAGTTTCCAGTATCATCCAATGTTTTTTTCGACATTTTTGCTATTGCAAATCAGTTCGGGGTGTTTTAATAAAAAGATTATTTCCATTTCTTTTCAGACAAAATTTATATTTCGTTTTTATATTTGTGAATTGTTTTTGATCTTTATAAAATTTCCCTCACAAACATATTTTTGAAATACTATCATTCTCGAAAATGATTTCGTTAATAATTGTTTAAGAGCAGCAAAAATATACCATTGAAACTTTCATTTAAAATACTATAATAAAAAAAGTCTATTTTTTAATGCAAGAATGTATCAAAGTATAGAAGAAAAAAATAATTAGAATGGAAAGGGATGTAACTATATTTTTAACTATCTTGTGTCCTCTAAGCTTAACAAAAATGTTTCTTTTCCCATTTAAATGAATATTTTACAAAAACAAATTATTATTATTACAATTAATTATTAACAAAATATTAATATTAAAACAAAATGAGTATTTAAATATATTAAGATAAAGAAATAGATATTCAATTCATATAATAATAATGTTCTTTAATTATTAAAACACATTGAAATACATCTAACACTCAGCCAATTATGATTCCAGTTAGATCACGCATGTGCTGAAAGAAGATTGGATATATGGTGAAAGAGCAGACTGTAGGGAGCGTTTGTCTCGACGAAAAGAGTACTTGCTACTATACAGTTGCTGTGCATGCGTGGTCTTACTGGATTGAATGGAACTGACTGAATGCATATAGAATAATAGAATTTATAAATAATAATAATAATTTCAATAGAATGTATAAAAATTTTCGTATTCTTTGATCGCATTAAGAATTTTTTTTCTTCATCGATGCAGTTCCATCTTCTTAGTTACTCTCATTTGTTATTTCCACTAATCGTTTTGATAAAGTTATTTCACAAATCCGCGTATCATTCACTGTCAGGGTATCAATCCCCCATAAAGAACATCTGTGTGACTTGTGCCAAAATCTCTATTAACAGGACTTTTGTGATAAACAAGATCTCATAGAGTTAAATAATCCTGTATTATGTTGAGTTGATAACATATAAGTCATTTAACGTAATTTAATATTTCTGATCTTACTGATGAAAACGATGATTCTTTTCTACCTAAAAAGGATTATGAGTGCAATACAACTCATCTTGTCATTTAAGATTATAGTTTCGAAATTTTTTGCACCTTCAAATGTTACAGGGGATACTAATGTTGCGTTAATTTAGATGTAAGGGAAAAATCTCAAAAAATTAATAAATAATATAAATAAATAAATTTAATTAGGTAATTTATTTCATTAAAAAGTATTTTTTTAACTTCAAAAATAAGCACTGTTTGCAGCCCTCAATTTATTAAAATTCCTTATTCCATTCCTCAACTAAGCAATTCTTTGAAGATTGTACCCAGTAAATTTATCGTCGGTAAGACTGACTTTGCATGTTTAATCGAGATAATAAAAATTAAATTTTTTTTATAAATATATTTTTATTTTAAAGTAGAAGAAAATTCAAATCAATTTTATTTTATTTAGATTTTAATAAGGATTACATTATTATTTTCAGATTATGTAGTTTTCAAATTACCTTAAAAAAGAAATTACCTGAAAAATTTTCAAATTACCTTAAAGATAGAAGAGAAATCTTTTTCTTTTTAACGTGCGTTTTTCCCTTCTTTTTTTTTTACCGTTTTGAGGTCATTAAGTTTACGAATTTTTCGGGTTTCTTGACTCATAGTAGTATCATTTACATTTTGTCCGAGGTAATCAGACAGTGATATAGAGTGGTAGTAGCTAATGAACACATTTTATGGGAAAATGACAAGTAAATAACAATAATAATAAAAACCGAGCACTAAGAAAAAAAATCTGTTTTATTTTTTATTTTTGGTTTCTGCATGTATTTTCAGAATTACTTTCGTATTTTTTGCACCTTCTTATAGAACTTCGTTTTTATGGGAACAGAATAATTTATTTCAGTCATTTTCACTCGCTTCTTCTTCGCGCTACAGATTTGAAATTTAAGACCATTTTCTTTTTTCATGTCATCTCATCATTTTGATATTTTCAGAATTTAATTGTCAGTTAATTTATTAATTAAATTAGCTATTAATTTTACGTGTAAGATGCCATATGGCAGTGAATTTTAGAAAATTCGAGATTTTATAATATTCATAATGATTAATTATACTTGCAATTATGATTATAATAATTAATTTTTGATAATGAAGTATAAATTAATGATTAGAAAGTAATGTAACAGATGGCAAAAAATTGGGTACAATTTTTTCCTACGGATATGATTGGAACTATATTGATTTAGTTTATATAATATCCAGATTGATGAGTTTCGATTAAAAAGATTAATTGAGGCATATTCTCATGATATATTTTTTATAAAAATACCTTAATCATTTAACTTAATTGTGCGCTATATTTCAGAAAGTGAGTATGTTATTAGAGACAGGAGAATAGTTTAAAAAATTTTTAACTAGAAATTTCATAAAAAATGAGATTAACCTTATGAATTTCAGTCAAGATAATAGATATGACTTTTTAAAACTAATATTTTTCTTTCGAGGTATTAATTTCTTTCTTTCCTTTTTCCAGTTTTTGCCCTCGATATTTCTATTTTTCAAATATAGTTTAATATCTAAGGTATATGGTATTATTTTAATAACTGCCTTGGCGATTAAATGGCGAAATTAATTATCCCTTATAAATTAATTATGCGGGAAAATTAATTAAATCTCTTATACATGTTCATGATTTCACAACGAAGTATTTTGAGCATCAAATTTTGTTAGAGATAAAAATGTTCGACTTTAATGTTGTTCTGTTTATTGTATTCTCAAACATTTCTAATGTATTCGAATCCAAAGACATTGCAGTGCCATTAAACACGCAGTTGGTCAGATAATACATTTTCTGACAGAATCTATATACTTTAGTTTTGAAAAATGTAAGAAAACCAAGCGATTAAATATTCCATGAAATTATAAAAACAGTCTGAATTTTCATTCCAAAAAAGAAATCCTTGGCTGTAAAAATATACAAAAAAATTTCAAAAATTCTTCCTTAGTTTGGGTAATTTTTTCATTATTTAGATTTACCTATTTCTCTTAATTTTCTTTTGCAAAAATAAATGTTTCAAGAGGATAGTTATAAGTGTTTGAGAAATATTCCCTAATTGTAGCAACAGACGTCAGATGTCCAATATAATTTTAGTAAACTTTTAAAGCTAAACTGTTTTTTTACGGTTTACATTCTATTCTTTAATTACCATTTGTTTGTCCTAATGTATTTATTTTTATTAAGAGTATAGTTGTTTTTCTTGGATTTATTTTTGAGTTTTTCTTAACAATGCTTTCTGTAATTATTTGAATTTTATATAAGACATGCAAGATAATAATACTTTTTTTAAAGCTAGATACTTATAATATAATAGTTGTTATACCCAATGTTATATAAACTATTTCAGGCACAATTTTTTTACTTAAAAAACTAATTTTGTGTAAATTATTGTAATACAGGTTATCCTCTTATTAAGTCACATAACTCTATTGAAGGCCTTGGGTCTATTGTAAATGAATGTACCATTGTTTTCGTTTTTCTCCTTTAGGAATCATTGAATAACAGTTTTAAACCAAGAAAAAAATTTCTAAAAAATATAAACCAAAAATTTCAAAAAGTAGTTGTAGAGAAAGTCAGTTTTTTTTAATGTCTTCTTTTATCTTTTTATTTTCCCAAAATAATTTGTTTAAAGAAAAGGTATTTTCTTACTCCCTTAAAAAATACTTGTTTTTCTTTTCCTTCTTAATTCGAAATATTTCCTTTAAGTTTTGGTATTTAGGTCTGCAGTCATTAATCCGAAACAAAGAGCCGTATGATGATGAAAACAGAGTAATGAACGTTTAATTTTTCTTATTTATCTTTTTTTTTTGTTCTGCTACTGCATTATTTTCCGAATTCATTCTGAAATTCTTTTGGAATACATAACACGTAAGAAAGAAAAAAACATGATCACAAGAAAAGAAACAAGTTTTCGTAATTTTGTCAAACATATCCATCAAATAAATGTTCTCGTCTGCGACACTTTTCATCATTCAGTCGACGAACATTCCACGAACGGCTTTTTCGAATTTTGTGTGTTATTTTACTAACGTCACAGAAAATCGCATTTTCATTCCAACACAGTAAAAACTTAATTTATGCGTTGCCATTAAAAATAGTTGTTGAAGCGGGATAAGTTGGAAGTCAGCGCAATTTATTTGACCACTTCTTGTTTACAAACTCTTTTTCCTCGAACCAATCTAAATGCAGAACCATGAATATTTATGCACTCACTGTGCCTATTAAAACACGATAGAAATTTAAAAAACGAGTATGGGTCTTCTTTTTCCTCCCTACCATTCTTTCTAATCCTGTTTTTATACGAAAGTTAATTTTTATTTTCATTTTTTTTCACATGCCTTAACTTTTGGCTTGATTCAATTTTTCCCCAAATGAGAGATGACCAGGATTTTTAAGCTCCAATCTGTTACTTTTTCCTTAACTGGAGTTCGAGGATCTGACGGAAGATTAAAGTTATGTATATTAAAATAAATATGCGGTTCTTTAAAAAGATTCTTTTTAGTGATTTGAAGCTTTTCCAAAATCCTGTAGAGGGCGGATAGTAATTTTGTTTACTGCCTTCTAAGAAAATTGAAATTTTTGACTGAATATTATATGCATGATAAATGAAAACTGTATTTAATGTCTATCTAAATGAATGTACAGTTTATTCATGGCTTTTTCCAAATTATAAAACTTATCAAATATAATGGGAATAGTTTGAGGAGAATAAGAAAAGTGATTAATTGTTCAGAAATGGTTTCAATTAATATATATTAGAATTTAACTGATACATTTAAATGCAAAGTAATAAAACTATATAACATTTGATTTTTTAATGAAAATTCTCGTACTTGAAGGTTTTTTTTTAAAACAGTACGCTCTTTATAAAAGTAATTACTTTTTTTGGCGATGAAAAGGTCACATTTTCTAAAAACGCCCTTCCTCCTTATTTTGGAAGGGGAAAAATGATATGAAAATATATTAAAATATTCATTTTTATAATTAAAGTAAAAATACTTATTTTATAAATTGTTGTTGAGCTAATGTAGTTTGGAATTTTATGTTTAATGAAAATAAAATATTATTTGGAACTGTTGCTACGTTTAAAAACCTAAATTAGTCAGATGTTTGCAATGGAAGGATAAATGATTTTAGAAAAGACCATTGCAAATATTTAAAATTTGGAAATTATCTTACAAATTTTAAGAAAATATCAAATAATATTGTTCGAACAATTTTCCTCTTGTATAAAGAATGATGAAATTTTTATGGATATTAGTAGAATAGCGATACTAGTAGAACTGAACATAAAAGGCAAAATGTGCTACTTTAACTTTTACGATGTTGGTATCAATGTTAGAATAATAATAATTAGTAGTACTAGAAGAACACAGAGGATGAATTAATGCTAATCTGCTGAGCAGAATTGTAATTATGTTTCTTTTATATGTCATCAATATTTACATTAAGATTAAAGCTTAGATAAAAGCAAATCCCCGAAATTGTGTATAGTCTATGACCTTCAACCTTTAATAGTCTGAAGAAGACGTCATTCATCTTTTTTTCTATTAACCAATCACTTTGCTTCTATATTTCCTCGCATTTCTCTGAAAAATTGGTAACAAAGATCACTCATATACTTAGAAAAAATGCTTGTAAAGAGAAAAAAATTTGAAGCTTTATTTGCAAATATTAAGTCATCTTTTCAATGAAGAATATTTTTATTATACATATTTTCCTTAAATAGGAAACTTGATTCACAAATTTCATATTTTTTTTACTATTTTTATATTCAAATAAAGTCTATGCCGAGTGACATGAACTTAATATAAATAAAAATCATTGTTATTTTTATGTAGAGTTATGTATATATGTTCCACATCTATTCAACAACAGGGCCAATTTTAAACAAAATTAGTATTTTTTGAAATGACTATCGATCTCATTAATTTTCATGTTTTTTAATTAATAAAAAATTGACTATTAATGAAGTGTCAAAAACATTGATTAAAATTCTTTTCTATATTCCAGTATCTTTGAACAAAATTTTAATAAATAAAATATCGTCTGGTTTAAGTGTTATCCTCAATTATTTAATTGAAAAACAATTCAGACGATAAAAAGAATTTGTGCAACATTATATTTTGTATAAAATAACATTTTCTTTAAAATATATTAATGAAAATGGTTTATTTCTAGGCTATATTGAGTTAATCAGCAAGTATGAACTATAAATAATAATTATTTTTATATGAGATTTCTCTGTTCTTAGAAACTATTATTCATTAGAGTAAAGTATAATAATTCTACATCCGTTTTCTCTCTATTAAAAGATAAACGATATCTTATACATTTTTATGATATGCAATAAAATGTATAAGATTAAAATCTAACTTGCATATCTGTAGATATTTAGCATCATTCAAAGCAATATTATTGACACTTGAAAATTTTACAAGATTTTAAAATGATTAATTAAAAATAATGATGAAATATCAGTAAGCAATAATATTGCAACTCCCTGATTTAAGAACCCACGAAAAAAAAGACATCACATTAATAACAAATAATTCGCCGGTAGATCGATTACTAAAAAAGATTTTTCAACTGGAAAGAAATTGAAATTTGAGAAATTTTTTGGCCTTCTAATATGCAGATATAAGCAATTTTTGTTTCCGATTAAGTATTTGTAAGTTTATTATTTTATATTTATTTACGTGATATATGACAAATATTTCAAATGTAATATATTTTAAAATGATTCATTTTACTATCAGCGAAACATGAAATGAAAAATTGTGATGTAATCGCTTACTAAATGTAGATAGCGTAAGCTAAAATAAGCTTTCTTTTCAGTATTTATAGAAAAATTAGTCAGCAATACTACATCTTTCCATGTTCAGAATTTTTTCTTACAGTCGAAACACTAATTTTTCTTAGAATATTTCCGTTATATTTTAAAATAAATATAATTAAACAGTTTCTTCTACTAAAAATGAAGTTGACAGTGTGTGTATGTGTGTTGGCGTTCTACAGGATAGACCGTTTGATTTAGACTTTTCACAAATATATTTTAGATATTGAAAATGTGCAACTCGGAGCGATTTTTTAAAATTTCCGTAATAATTTTAATTAATTGAAAATTAAGAGAGATCTTGGTGTTTTATTGCAATAACTTTCGAAAGTATTACAATAGAGAACATTATTTTTACAGCATCTTAAAATTCAGCAAACTATATTTACAACGATACCACATTTTTTGGCATATAGTTTTTTTCTGTTTTTAATTAATGATAATAAAATATTTTAATAAAAGTAAAACTTTTAATTAATAATAATATTATCTATTATAAAAATTTTAATAACTGATTTAATTAATTTAAATAAATTATTTTATTAAACTTTTTTACTTTGTCGTTCTTAAAATTAAGAGTTAAGTTCAAAATCAAGCAAAAGGTGACATTTTTTAAAGTATGCCTGTTTTTAAACACTGCTACTCTTTTTATGATATGATTGTTTATATATAACTGTAGACAGAAAATTATAGAAATACAAGACATAAAGAACAGAATGGTGTTAGGCTTTTGAAGTAGTATGGGCTAAATGTCTATCAAAATTAGAAGTTTAAGAATGTGATTACCAAGGACGGCTAGCTATTAATGATAATCGATTAATAGTAGTGAATATAATATGTAGATAGTTGTTTTTCATCTTTTCTACATTCTTATCTATATGCATGTACTTTTTATTACAATTCTATAACAATCAAATAAAATATTTACTTTCAGAGGTGAAACTTTTTTTGTTTTTGTTTTTGTAAAAAACGAAAATTTACTTTTGATAGATAAAACTTATCATTTTGACCAAATTTTCTTGCATTATGAATATAAAAAATATTTTACATATGAATAAAGTTCAACTACTGTTGAAAGAACGACTAGTATCTATACTTGCATTATATTAAATTTTTAAATAGTTTTTTTTGTATTACACAAGGAAATTTTAAATTTCCAATAATTTTATCATATTTGTCATATTTTTTCAATGAACACTATCATATATTTAAACTTTCTCAGATAATTTATAATTTTGAATATAGAATTCATAAACAAATTACTTGCCAACACCAAAAACAAAGAACGAAACTAGTCACGATTGCTAGTCACAAAAATTCCATTCTCTTTGACAGCATTTGACCGAAGAAAATTTTAAAAGCGTTAAAGAGAGCTATTATCCTTCAATAGAATTTCGTCACGAAACATTAACTTCTCTGCGACCGTTTTATTAATCTAACGGAAAACTGCAAATAATTCATCTCCCTTAATTCTCCACCCATTGTTTTCTAAATTATCTTTTATCCACTGCTTCTCTCGACTCGTTGAGACGAGTTTATCTATGTCTGAAATCGCATTTGATGCTATAGTGTAATGAATATTTATCAACTGGTGTACAGTATTTGGTGCTATAATCCCCCAAGTACACCTTGGGACTCGAAATACATGTCTCTGAAGGATGATCTGTTGCGAGAAAGTAAATCTCGTCCCCCCAGAATTTTATCTGCGTTAATTTTACTATTAGAACGAGCTTAAGTTTGGAATAATTTAATTCGAGCGCCAATCAGTCAAGTTTATCCGACGTTAGTTTGCACAAGGATTATTTCTTTCATGAAAAATTTGTGTGATTTAAAGCCTAGGGGAATAATTGCATTTTCAGTTTTATCATAATTTTTTTTTAAATTTCAGACGATTTCTCGATATATTTTGTTTAAAAATATACTTTAACTTAATAAAATAGGAAAACTAAAATACAAGATGCCAGTTTATTCGCCAGTAGGAGAAACGAACAGTTAACTGCTTGAGGAAAAAATGAATGGTACTTAAAGGAATAATAATTGTAATAGAAGACAGGCATAATTGACTGTGTAAGAAGAAAGTTACCAGGATCACTTAGTCATCCTTTCAATTATTAACCCTAATTGAATAGATTTATCCTCCTAGACTTCAGGTCTTTTATCTTAAGATTTGCTGTGTTTGGTTAACTGAGCTAAGTTCTTAAATGGAATAGAATTCAATCGGACACAAATGTGGTTAGAAAAATTGTCTCAGAAGCATTTCATGGTCTGTCATGCATTATTATCGCTTGCTTGGAATAA
Source organism: Argiope aurantia (assembly GCA_026543865.1). Lineage (NCBI taxonomy): Eukaryota > Metazoa > Arthropoda > Arachnida > Araneae > Araneidae > Argiope > Argiope aurantia. The sequence continues at coordinate 544,965 of JAPMOR010062800.1, read as the reverse complement.
AAGCCTACAATTTTGATAAATATTTTAGAAGAAATAGATTCATTTCAGATTTTACTTAGTTTAGAATTCATTGCTCTTTTATTCATTGAAAGAGCCTATTGTAAAAATATCAGTAGCCCAATCAATAAAGGTGAAAGAGAAAAAATTAATTTAAAATTGAATTTTACGCATTGATAGACCAAAAACTAGAGGATTATTTTTACAAAAGTCTCCAAAACTCGCCGAGAAATTCCCTTTCCGGCTCCACTCAAAGATCTAAAATGCGAATCAATTACTTCCTCTGCAACTAAAGATTGGATTATGTTTATATTTTGTACAAATTAAAAATAATATGAAATAATTTTTGTAAGATTTCTCAAGCTTATGTAAGTTTTGATTTTTGGCAGCTTCCAACAATTTTTTTTTACCAGGGCCATTTCTTTATCTGCCACCTAAGGTACTGCCATACTCGGGTTTGATAAAACCGATAGTGGCTTAAAGGCACCATCATCTAGCGATTAGTGCTTTACATTATTATAGATTACACACCACCTCTTATGCACCTATTACGTATTCTTTTTATATCTTCTTCTATGAATCGATAGTTTTTACAATTATACAGTTTATCTATATTAGTTGTTTATTATATATTTATTAGTTATTTTTATATTTTCTACAGCTTTATTTCTACAGTAATTTCAGACGTACTATCTTCCCCAGAATAAATTGATGAGCTAAATTATGACATCCCAATAAACTGCTCCCATAGTAGAGAACAGACTAAATTGTTTTTTTTTCTAATCACAATAACTGTCACATTCTTATTTTCCAAGTGCAAAATAATTGATAAAACAGATCATTAGCAAAAAGTTTGAACGCTAACTGCCTTACATTAGATAACAGACCAAATTGATTTTTCTCTACCCGTAATAGCTGTTATATTATTTTTTTTCAGGTGCAAAGTATACATCATCTGGATGCCATACATCATCTGGAGCAAAAGGTTTGAACACTCTGACTGGATTGAATATTCAATATTTCCTTTGTATTTCATTGGTTCAAACTTCCATCGTCATTTTGATGTTTGAATTTTATTGTCCAACTATTGCTGAATAACAACAAGAAAAAAATCCTCTACTCAAGTGATGTTGATGGCATGCTTTTGAGGTTGCCAATAATTTTATCTCATAAAACTTCAATCATAGCATATTTTTCTTTGTCAAAATCACATCACAAGAACTTGCTCAATTTGAATAACTTTTTAATCGGTACAACTGAGCACAATTCTTTTCCGGCGAACGTTTATGAAATAAACGCTTATAGAAATCAGAACAAAGTTTATAACTATAACAGCCAGGTTAATACCACATTGAAATAAAAAACATATTTCAAAACATTTAAATGTTGGTTATAAGATGATTTCCCAAAAAAAGTATTCCACCACTGAATTAAACATTTAATTAAAATTTACTTTTTCCCAATCTTCTGCTTCTTTCTTCTAAATGGTATGATTCTAATAAACGTAGAAGTTGGACAAATAATTTTCATATAAATTGACTGCTATATAATATTTATGTGAACAGGAAACAAACGTGACATTTTGTTTTTGTTTTCCAGTAATTAACATTGTGCAAAAGATGCTTTAATAAGTTCGAAAATGAAAATATTGCAATGGTGTTATTTCAGTAGTTTCATCTCCATTTAAATTCAACATGAGGACAGGAACTAAACTGAATTTATGCACAGCTATGTTTATGCAATTGTAGCAGTTGCATTACTCTATCTTATCTTTAGGAAAATAAATGGCGATGCCTGATTAGGTACGAATCACATAGTGCATTGAGACTGTAATAATAATGAGAAAAGATGCTGGTTAAGAGATGCGAGCATCTTTTTGTCTTTTGTGTGAAAGGTGATCATTAAAGCATACGTTCTCTTGCTTCCATTGCACTGATCATAATGATCTTCATTCCACCTACAATGTAATTTTACTGTTGGTGAACATGAGTCAAGTGTGGTAATATTCAGAACAAATTCTAATTGGTGATCAGTTTTTAATAATTACATATGTCCTTCAGATGATCATCGTCCAGTTCTATTGAATAAATTTGGACTTTATAACAATCCCCACTGTCTCTTTTTTAACAGAGAAAATGCGATTGAACGTATTCTCGTGCACTGTTTGAAATATTCAACTAAAAGAACATATTTTTGGGACAAGCTCACTTTCAATCACCAAGAAATTTCGTCTCTTAAAATTCTGATCTGGAAAACTGTTTTGTATAAGTGCTTTCTTCAATTTTTTCTTCGTTCACCAAAACTTTTTCATATTTATTAACTTTAACTTTCTGGCAATAGGGAATGACAGTCTTTGCTGCTAAAAATCCCAAATTTCCCATTTCAATAATAATAATAATACATATGCCTAAAAATAATAAACAAAGAATATTCTTCAATGAATAAAAAATGTAACTGAACAAAACCTGAAACATCTTCAATAGGATGTCCAAATTTTCTTTACGAAAGAGAGAAGAATTCATGTTATGTTAAAAAATTGATCTAATGATTATGTAACCGTTTCTAGGGCCGTGGGAAGTATATGTACCAAATTCATCAATCTTTGAATGTAGATTTGCACGAGTTCTGACAAATTTTTCAGTGAGATAGAAACTAAGATACTTCAGTTTTTTCATCTCACAAAAAATTATCTGTCTTGATTAATTAATTAATTATTAATTAACCAAATGAATTTATCAACCAAATTAAATTTGTTTAATAAGCTAAATGAATCACTTTTCTTTAACCAATTTCAATCCTAAAAATATTTTAAAATATTATAAAAATATCTAAAAATATTAACCATGACCAAAAAGTGGTCTTTTAAAGAGTTAAGAGATTTTAAGAAAGATCAAAGCAGACATTCGATTAATTTTCTTAATCGTAGACTTCATTCTAGAATGGAACACCTACACAAAATGATTAATTACAAACTTTAAGAGATATATAGAGTATTTCCTTTCTAAATCACTATTTATCTTAGATAAATAAATATCATTAATGAAGAATATTTTCCAAGTAATATTAAAAGAATTTTGTATTGAATCTGAGGCAAGAACATTTTTCCGATAAACTGTAATTTCTTAAGAACAATCTAAAAAAATTAATTACTTTAGGTTTTGAAATTCATAAGGTAAATGATCTGAATGTTTTCAGGAAATGTAAGAGGAATCAAATAGAAAGGATACAAAGTAATTCACAGACACAAATCGGAGAAATAAAATAAATTTTAAATTCGATGAATTTCTCCGAAATGAAAAGGAAAAAAGTAATTCCCTTTCAATGCGAATTTTCTATAAAATATAAATAAAAAACTTATGCTACATGCAAACGAATTGGTTAGTTCTCAGAATTCTCAACTTCCGTTAGTTTTTATTTTAAGAGCTTACTGCAATGTAATGTTTTGGAGAAATAAAACTTCTGAGAAATGAAATTGCATTTCTGTTTCTATAGATTCTCTCTCGAAATACTTTTGTATGCTGCTCTTCTTTTTTTCAGATTTCTTTCTTTTTTTAAAATCAATTAAATTTCAAAACCAGAGAGTGTCATGGGTATCATTTCTTCAAATTCTATTTGCTTTGTAGGATGTTTCGTTTCTGTTTGCTAACTGAATATGTTTTTTTTTATTCCATCTATTAGTTTTGAAATCTCATTTGTACGATTTTGTTATTTGAACCTATTTTTCAAAGATTTGAAATGCATTGATATTCGTTAGTTTGATTAGATTTTCCTTAAATCGATGCTAAAGGTATATTCATAATCATATTTTTGATAAAGAAAATTTCAGAGAAAAGCAATTGAGTTCACAGTTTCATTCGAAGAATGTTTTAGCAATTTATTTCTGCAAATATTTACATATTTTGAAGTTAGAAAACGCGATTTTCAGTTTTTTCTGCTATTTTTGAAACAAAATATCAAAAATAATAGAAGTAATTTTGATTTCAGAGTTATTCTTTGAGATGTGATAAAAATCTGCATCCAATTTGAGAGCGAAAAATTTTCTTATGGAACTAAAATGCTTAAATATAAAAAAAAATTAAAATTATTTACATTTTAATTATGTTATGTTTATTCTAATATCTCCATTTGTGAAGTTGTGCGATCTTTTAAAACTGACTTTCTTCCGCGTTCTGATTCATAAGATAATAACAAAATTTTATTGGCTATATTAAAATTATATTTATCTTAAAATGAAGAAATTTTGAATTTTACTATTATTATTTTATTTTAATTTTTACTAAGCGAGTCACTTTTATTCACAGGTGTTTCCATTATTTTGATAACCACCTTTACAAAAATTAAAGTTACTGGGATGCAAGCGAGTTCTCTAAATATTTAATGATCTCATTGGCTCTTTTTATAATAAAAGCAACTTTATGTTGCAGGTAAAAGCAAAAAAAATTCAAGTTTCGAGGTAATAATAAACTTTGCAAAATTAAAATATTAATAAAAATTAAAAATGGAATTATTCGAAATCCTATATTTTGTATTCTAAAATATTGTACAAAAGGTTTTTGTGCAATAATATTTTTTGAAGCTTTTGGGAACAAAGTTTAAAGTTTTGATTTATTTCCAATTTGAAATATACTTAAAATTTTGAAATTTTTTTTCTTAGCAAGCACTTACTATCCAAGAAATAACTGAGTGTCAAGTTTAATAGCACTAAGGTCAATGATTTACCTTTGTCATATTAATAAATACATAAAATGTCAGATTTTGAATAGGATTTCCTAAACCGAAACAGTCGCCGAAAGGAATATTTCACTGCAAGGAATGCGGCCAATTATTTTTGATTCCAAAATGGAGAAAAGAAGATACTAACACAGCTTCTAAATATTTTTTTTCCATATTTCATAACCAGGGTATCCCAGTTGTTAAATTATTATAAGAAATATTTTCGAACAGAGCACAAAATATTATCTGATAAAAAGTAGCTGCTATCAGATAAAAGTGGTCTCTGTCATCATGAGCGGATTCCTTATACAGAAAATTCTAATTTGAAATAGTACAAAATAGCCTCCGTCTGGAAAGTTAAGGTATTTTGGCTCACCAAATTGCAAATTTAGTTAATAATGACATCGACAGATGGCGCTGCAGACGCATTGCAATAGGGGTAGTTAAAAATGAAATGCAATACTTCAGATTTGAGAATTTTTGCCTCGGAACTGCGCCACTTTGTTCCTGCAAATGGAAATTACTTTGAAAACAGCGTTGTTTAACTTTTTGCAACAGTCCTTGCAACATTTTCATAAGTGTTTTTATTTTGCCTATTTTGCATCTCCACCTGTTGGTGGCATTGTTAACTAACTTTGCAATTTGATGGAACAAACTTCTCCGATTTCCCAAGCATAACCTCGCAAACAATACATTTCTATCAATTCCGCTATTTTTAATTGATTTTTAAAATCCATTAGTTAGTTTGAGACCCGTGGTATCAAAAAATAAAAGCTGCATTAAATAGCATTTTGTATTTTTGTATCAGGTAAATCATTTCTGTTTTTACTTTTTAATAGATAAATTTAAAAGATAAATAAGAAATATTTTTACCTTCGACATTCTGCTATCTGCAGAGATATAAGTATTAGAAAAATGTCGGGGATATATTAGATTTAAAAGTAAGTTTAGCTCACTATTCATAATGGCTAATAATTCAGTGTGTAAGAGAGTAATATCAAAATAAAAATTTCAATTTAACAGTGTTCTTCCAATTGAAACCACCGATTTATAGAATAATGCAAAACAGAATATATGAGATTAATTAAAATATTGTTCAATTTTGCTGTACTTTAAATTTTACTACTCATAGAAATACAATATTTCTCTTGAATTAAATGGAAGAAACTCACCACTTTTTTTTTGAAAATAGTAAAAAACCAGGGGGTGGAGTGAGGTTGCTCAAGACATATGATTTATTTTGCCAAATACTTCAGGAATTCTTTTTTTTTATGTATTCCACTTTATACAGCATTACACCTTTCTAAAAACAGATCCGATTAAATTTTAGGATCAGAAGCAATAATTTCGTAATGATAGATTGTTACATGAATTCCTTAATTGTTTGCATAATAATGACATCAATTTCCCTGTGATTATTATAGAAAGATAGTATACGAATATGAAATCCAAGTAAAAACATCCTTTGATAATAAATAATATTATAAATAATTACTAATTAATATCCCTTGTATTTCTTGTCTTTTTTTTCTTTCTTTAAATTTTAGTAATCGTATCAAGTGATACAATTTTTTTTACACAACATTTTAAAAAGCTAGGATTTTCAAATTCAAAATAATTTTTTTTACTGCCACGAAATAATAATTTGAATATCACTGATATATTCTAAATTGATTTATAAAATTCCTTCTCCCAAGTTATTTGATGATTTTATTTCTAAATTTCCTTTATATTGTAAAATATAGAAGTATTGAAAATTATCTGGAAATTTTTTAGTCATATTTTTGCATTTCCAGAAATTATTATAAATGCATTTTGAGATGCTGAAATTAAGCATGATTGATTGATACCATATTTTATGGACAGCTTTTCACTCTTTAAACCAGGAATAAATTATACCTGAAGAACTGACTTTTACATCAATAGTGATTGATTTATTATGTTACATAAATGAAACCTAAAGAAAGCAGTGCAGAAATTAATTTTTTCAGTCTTGGAAAGTTACACAGCTACTTAAAATTAAATTACCCCTTTTTTCATTGATTTTTTTCCAAATATTTATTTTGCCAAGAAAATATATATATATATATATTCTATCTAAAGTATGTTCAAAATTTTCTTTTCTTTTTGGTTCGAAAAAGTTTTTTAGTTTTCTATATTTTCACCACGTGCTGCTGAATCTTAATGAGAAACTGAAAAATATATTTTAACATTTCGTCGCTATATTTTACAATATTTAGTACGGTATCACTTCATTTCGTTTTGAAATATTCATTAAATATTCTCACTGGCAATTTTCATCATTCTATCTAAGAGCAGTTTTCGAATAAACGTTTTACGTAATTTGTGCATTTCTTAAAACGTAAGAGAAAGTCATATTTTCAACCCAACACCCTAAAAACCTAATTTATATATTGTCGTTAAAAAAGACTGCTAAACCAAGATAAGAGCAATTTATTTATACGCTATATCTATGGGTTTATGTTTACTAATCTCATCCCACGGTTCAATATATTTATTTATATATACACGGCTCTAGGAATATTTATTTAACAATATGTTTAAAATGTTAAAAACTTGTCTGGGATCTCATTTTTTTCTGCGCTTTTCCTCATTTTATTTCTATACGAGGGTTTAATTTTTTACACTTTGTCAGCCCACTTGCTTTGGACTGATTCAATTTTTCATGAAATGGGTCATTGACATAATTTATTGTTAGTGTGTTTTTCTAGGAGGAAACAGAGGCTAGGTGGTTTTTTGGACGATTAAAAATGATTTAAGCTAATAAAATTGTAGCTCTATATATTATTGGTGATTTGTGTTTTGGAAAAGTTTCACATTTAAGGATGGGAAAAATTTATATTTTGTATGTCTTTGTTTATTGTGCTATGTGGACATTTACATTTTAGATAAATGCCAGTGTAGATTAATGGTAGTAACGGCTACCGTTCGAATAAATATATGTAGAATTTGTCCCTGTCTTTTTCCCAACAGCGTAACTGATAAGATTAATGGGTTTAGCATGTAAATCATGCAAATGTAGATCGGTTAGAAATAGTTTCTCTTTCTTTGAAATAGGTTTTAAGTATTCATAAATATATAAAATGGTTTTAACTATTGTATATATTATGAAATAGTTTCAGTTTTCCTATTTCAGAATATTATCATCTTTTTCCTTTCCTCTTGGTTGTTTATTTTAAAATTAAAAATATTTTCGTTTAGAGTAATGCTGCCGCTCTTTTTATGCAGACATAAATAGAAGAAAATTTTCGAATAATGAAATAAAATTTATGAAAACAGAAGCTGAAATAAATAAAACATATTAATAATTTCGAAATTTAAAAAAAATTAAATAAAAATTCACTATTTAATAAATCGATATTTATTCTAAATCACTAAATAATTTGCAGTTTGTTAGAAATTTTTATAAATTTCAAGCCATCTCCATCAACAAACTTACGTATACAAAATGAAGGCACAGTCTTTATTTAATTACAAAAATTCATTACCCAATCTTATTCTTAGATATTCATTCATTTTCAAATTATAAATGCCTTAATGGAGTTTGTAATCTATCTAAGAAAATTTCTTTGTATTGAAGTGGTATGTGAATGCGCGAGGATAGAACCTGGGATCTTTCGGTTAGCAGTCCAGTAACTTAACAATTTTACCAAAACGGTCGCTCGTGTAGAAGAGTTGTTAACTGGCTTATATGCTATTCACCATAGTATTCTCAATTTTTATTTTTAAAAAGAAAAAAAAATTAGTAACCATGGAAAAATTCTAACTCGAAATTTTGACGAATCTTCATGTTTCAAACTTCTCTGAGAACGGAAAACACATTTGTAGAATTATGCTTGTCCATCTATATGTAAACACGATAACTTAAAAAACTTTTGCGCTAGACAGATGAAATTTGATATATGGTCTTTATTCTAAATTTGAAAATTTCGGTCAAATTTGGATTTTATTTAGAGGAAATCTGCCTGACCAAATCTAAGCACAATATCTACAAAACGAAAAAAGCAAGATAGATAAAATTTAATATATAGATTCAATATCTAAAACGTAGATATATATTAAGTTTGGAGGCAAATCTCTCAGGGAGTTTATTACTTGTTGGTCTGTATATTTAAAAACATCTAAACGCTATAATAAAAAAAAAACGTAATGACTTACATTTATGAAATTTGGAGTGTCATTTTGTGATTATGTTTGTAGTTCCGTTTCAAATTTTGGTGTCAGTCGATTGTAAAAAAGACACCCAAGATACATATTTAGTTTTCTGGTACATGTTATCCCAGCTATTAATCGCCAAAAATCGCTATTAATCTCCAGAAATCGCTATTAATCGCCAAAAAACCCCCATAAAAGATCACACGCTTATAGGCTCTTTCGAAATAATTATTTGCCAAAGACTCGCAGTTAATCATACACAAGACTAGGCAAAAATTCTGCAATCATGTACGCAGTTTTTATTATTCTAGCCAGCATTGTTTCAATATCATAAACTGCAAATGTAAAGATTCTATCCTTAATTGAATCGCAGAAGAGGAAATCAAGAGGAGTAATATAAGGAGAGTATGCAGTCCTCGTTTAGCCTATTCCATTAAATCCATCGATCTATTCATCCAAAAACCGAAGAAATACTAAACCTCAGTTAGAAAGTTCTCTATGATTTTGGCATCTGGAGGATTGAGTAAAACCTAGCGTCTATCACTCTTCGAATAAAAGTGGTGGATTTAGTTTCATGGTATTACGAAATTCCTTACTGGTTCCCTCTCATAAACGTCATTTTGTAAAAAATCTACTTTAGATTCAATGTTTATGTTTATGGAGTAGTTTCGCAATGCATTCAATGATAACAATTTTATGTATGTAAAAATTTACACAGATATGTAAAACTTTCTCTTTTCTTTGTGCTATTAGATGATTGTTTAATTACAGCAAATGCTGAATTCCATTCAAACGAAACCAAGATGGAATCATGGAAAAAAACTGTTCGAATGAAAAACTGTTCAATACTCTTTTGAAAGCATTATAGAATGAAAAGAAAATAGTAAGCAGTATTTTATGGAATGAATTTACTTTATATTAAGAAAAATGAGCATTTCTTTAATATGCTGCAGCAAATAAAAATTTTTATTTTGAAAGTAAATTTAAAAATTCTATGAAAAATAAGTCACATTTTCAGGACAATTTTCTCATGGTTTTGATAATATTAATTTGTAACTTGTCTTAATTCTTCTAATCGAGCCATGATTTGGGCATTCAAAGTTACGATAGTGCCATGCCAAACTTTTTTTCCTGAAGGACTAATCTCTTTTGACCATACTGGGATGATTACTAGGGGAAACGGAAAAGTCTGAGATAGTTCTACTATCATATTTCTACAAGTAAAAAAAAGTGGTGGGGTTTAAAAAAAGGTTGAAAATCAATTGAAATAAAATTTAAAAAGATGTGGCAGCATAATATTGTTGAGCTCTTATTCAAGTTACTTTTTTTCTTCTGATAGTTTACATTTAAATACAGAAAAATGCAAACATAAAACTATCAGCTCAAATCTTATAAGCTTTCAAAATTTAAGTTTTAATTGATTTTCTAACTGAATTTAGATAATGTAGAAAAAGACAAATACAGAATCTGTATATATTGGTTAAATATGTATCCCAGAATAACATGACATTTAAAAAGCAATAATCAAATTTCGTAAACAAACAATTAATGAGATAAACAAATAGTATATAAATAAATAAAAATAAAAGGAAAAATCATATATATTTTGTCGTTATTATACTGGCTCTCATTCAGATATACCAAATTATAATTATTGAGATTTTATTATAAAAATTCTCTAAGTGTTTTTCTTGTTTTTCACATGCTGTTCCCATACTTTTCATGTTGTTTCTTTATTAATAAATTGATATTAAAATTTAGTAATTAGTGATTAGTTTGGTGTTAGCTTTTTTTTAATTTTCTGCAATCTACAATTTTTGTAGAGTTTTAAAAATGATTCGTAATTAAAATTACAACGTATACAGTTTTAATTTTTGTTAGCAATCGGAGGTAAGGAGGAGGAGCAAAAAGAGTATAAAAGAATTAAATGATTTTTGATTGTTACATAGCATTCAACGAAACTTTGACGATAGATTTGCTTTTTACTTGAGACAAATTAATGATGACTTTTATGGAGATTAATTAATTCAGATGAAAAATCTCATTAGTAAAATTCTGTAATATAAGAATGGACTTTAAGAAGAAAAGAGTGGACGATTCTTTTTGAAAATGGCCTTTTTAGTGAAAATTAAAATGTATTTTTACATAATTTGAAATACTGAATTTCATAATAACGATGATTAGAAAATAAGAAAAAATGATACCCCAAGAAAAGCACATGGTGATTTTAAATAATTGATTTATTGGGTACTTATGTACAAATGGGAAGGGATTTCCATGCACGTTATTGATAATTTAGCTTTCTACCTCAAAATGTCAGAAAAATTTGAAAAATGCATTATTCCAATAATTATTTTTCTGTTATAAGTCATAAGTAATGAATCTGATAGAATTTGTTTCACCTTTGCATGGTAGACTATAATTTAAAACTGGGATTCGGAAATTTTTAAAATGGTGGTTGATTGTTTCAAACTGTGAATGACTTTTTGATAATTATTTATTCTTGTATTGCAATAGAATACTCTGAATCTATCTTATGAAATTATTATATGAATTATTTAGTTTAATAAATAGATTCCTTTTTATGCAAATTAGGAATCAAAACAATAATTTTCAGTTCCGTTTGATGCTGATAAAGTTTTGAAAATTTTTCTTTCTAGAACGGTTTGTTTGACTATCGATTCAGAAAGAATTGCAAGGACAATTTTTTTTTTTTGCTATTAGATAATTTCGGAAGATGCCAACATTTCCGACACTGTTTTTGGCACATATTTCCTTGACAAACTGCCAAGTTGTAGATAGTCAATTTCTTTTTAACATATTAAAAATTGCTTACCATTTAGTATCTATTTTTCTGAGTTAAAGAAGCATAGTATCTTGAAACTTCGCAATCTTAAGAAAAAGAGAAACACAAGCTGATAATCTAATATTTTTAAATTGGATCTAAACTGTAGAAAAGAAAAAAAAAAGTAACTAAAAATACTAACTTAGTAGAAACTTATTTGCATGTTTATAAAGTATTTATTTCACTATCGATTATAACAATAATTTGAAAACTAAAGCATCAAAACTTTCAACATTTGCTGGAAGTAAAGTCTGAATTTTATTTTAGGTCCTTAAATAATTAGGTATTAGAAAAGCCAAAGTTACACATTAGGACTTAATATATATACAAACAGAACTCGCAATAACAATTCGCTAAAAATTCTGCAAAAAAATGTGATAAAAATAACTTTAATAAAAGAAGACTTCACATTATCATTTCTAGTGAGTTTCTAAGTCCCAAACAAGCATAAATGCAGTGCAATGTCGCATATGTCATATATTACACCTTTCAATGAAAATCTAATAATGACTCAGAGATATTTTTTGTTCTTGTTGATAATATATTCCAAACTTTACAATAACTCAAGTGACTGTAATATGGAACGATATCATTTCCGAATCTGTGAGTGATACTGAAGTATCCGACATGAGAAAGTCTGTTTTTGCCTCTAACTTCCAGAAACTGACACCTTTTGTGCTATTCAGCATTTTTATACTTTTTGGGATATTGTTATCTACTCTCTTTTCTCCGACCATCCGCATTTCTTCTTTTATTCCTTATCAGTTCAAAGAAAAAAATTAATGCCTAGAAAGAAACGCTAGATTACTCACACAAGAAAAGGAGAACACATAATAGAGCAGAACCAGATAATTTTTATTATATCCATCATTTAGGTGTTGAGAGAGGGAGGGTTCTTTTTTTAAAGACATAAAGTTTGTTTACTTTCTCATATACGAAATATGTAAAGAAAAAGTATTTTTTTCACCAGCATCATCAAAAAGAACTAACAAACAGACAAAAAAAAATCAAATTTGAGATTGTGATGAATATCAACCCCTAACTCTGACATTTCCCTAAATTCGAAGAACACACTTATGGAATTATGCCTACTTGTCTTTCATGCTGTCTGTCTGTGAACACGATAACACAAAAACGCTTTGAGCTAGATGGGTTAAATTCGGTGTGTGGTATATCTTTACACCAAATTTGTAGATGTTTGTCAAATGAATAACATTTGATACAAGGTTTAGCATCTAAAGTGAAAGCTTGGTAGGAAATTTCGGATTAAATTAGCCATTTCGGTGACTGTCTGTACTTTTCCATGCATCCATACAAGATAGTAAAAAAAAAAAAAGATCCTTTTGTATGAAATTTGGTACATACTTTTGTCATCTAAAGTGATCCCTCCTGGGGATACCATAAAAAATGGCGATGAAAATCTTTCGGCATCTCTTATTTCCTGATACAATTCTTACTTTTTTTATTTCATTATTTATAACACGCGCTCAAGAAAACTGATGTCTATTCATTTTCTCACGCTGTGAGCGAAGAGAAAAAAAATCCCTAACGCTTACACATGCTTTTCAAAGATACCTAAGATTCCCTTACCTAAATCGATTGGTTTCAAGAAATCCCTATCAGAATCTCATAGTAAAAATCTTAGGTATGTTTGGAAGGTTTGTGCAACAGCACACAAGTATTAAGCATACATTTTATATATTTAAGTCGAATAAAGCGACCATGCGCTCTGCAATGAGATCAATTATAGCGTCTCCTGGTGGCAAACAGCTGAGCGCTGCTATCTCTAAAACGGTATAAGTTAAAGGAAAAATTCAGTTACAAAATTTTCAATTAGCACGGAAAGATATCTTAAGCGTAGTGATTCAGAAGACAAAATAAGTAGAGAGCATGTTTATTTGGTCGAAATTTCCAATATTCTTGCTCCTGAAAAGCATTAGAAATAAAGCAGAACAATTAGTTATCAGAAGATACCTTCATTTTCGTTGTTCGAAATGCTCTACGTCTTCAGTTCGACGTTTATTGCTCAAAAATTGATTTTTACTGTTGTTGGTGAGGTTTGCAAAATTGCAATCAAGTAAATGCATGCTTTGTTCTAATTACTATTGTTCGCAAGATATCTTTTCGCACTAAATAAAAGATGCTATACAATTTTGTAACTGATCCCCCTTTCCCGTTTTTTATACCATTTTTGAGATAAGACCCCAAACACCTCTCTTTGCTTTTAACTGATGCTGTAACCGATCTCACCTTGTAGCGCTTTATTTCAGCAAGTTTGTTTTACTTGTTATTGCCATTTTCAAGTTAATTTGGGGCAACAGGATTTTAGTGGGCATCCTGTGCATATTGAAACTGTGGAATGGTTTATGAATGATCTCATAGTTTATATGTTAAATAAATGTTAAATAATTTCTTAGAGAGAAAAAGTGAGATTGAGTTTTTTTCAGAAACTGCTTTTTGTATCATATAATAGTTGCATATATGTATGTAAATGTTGTTTTATCGTTGGTGTTGTAATATATATGTTGTTAATTGTTTAGGCTTAACTAGTCAATATCAGTTCGAGATGTATTATTCTTTTAATTTTTGAAATCATGTATTATAAAATTAAAATTATTAAATCTGTTCCACAAATTTGATAACAAGATTGTACATTTAGATAGCATTAGATAATTTGTATTTTTGCAAGTAAAATTCATCTGTAAGTTATTTACTACAGCAAAGAAAAGGGGGAAAATATTATAAGCTAGGCTAGGTGACTCACGGCAATATTCCTTTTTGTCTAACAGCATCTCTTCTAAGAATATTTTAAAGAGAGTGATTATTCCTTAATAGAGCTTCGACAAAATATATGAAGGTCTGTGCGATATCGCTTTGTTATCCTAGCGGGAGAGTAGCAAACAATTCATCTCCTTTAAGACTCTACCCATTGTTTTCTAAATTATCATTTATGCGATGCAATTCTCGACTCACATAAAGCGAATTCATCTTTGTTGAAAGCATTGTGTAATGAATGTTTATGGAACGGAGCACTGTGTCTGGTCCTATAATCTGTCATATGCATCTTGGGAAAAATAATGGCATTGTAGGATGATCAGTTGTTACAAATAAATCTAGTTCCTTCCTTAGTTAAGTTTTGAAGTTAAGAATTTCATCTCCGTTTATTTTAATATGAGCTACTAGAACAGTGAATTCAAGTAGGTAGACAAGTATTTATAGACATTTTTTTTGATAATTCTATTGTTTTTAATAAAGATAAATCTTTCGTTAATATTGATACTGAAATCTTTACGAGGATTTCCTTCTTCGCGAAAGATTTTCAATGGAAATTTCGAAGATTTCACACAAACTTGAAAAAAAATTACAAAATAAAAATGGAAACCAATCGATCCATTGTATTTTTTTATCCATTTAGTATGCGGCTGGCCAATCAACACAGCAGATAGTTGAAAGAATCATTATCGAATTCTAGACTCATCAGTCTCAAAGCCGTTATTGCCACAAGACCGTTGTGACCTTGATATGTATTTTATGCATTATATTTCAATTTATGTGGTGAATTTTTATTAGGAACACTTAGATAAAAAAGATTAAAATTAAATTTTTATAAATTGACGTTTTAAAGATATTTTCAAAACTTCATAAATAATGATTCTGCATATCGGCTTGAATAAACTCTCTTATTTTCGGTTGTAAAATTTTTATTTTTAAAGAATGCCAAATTTTGATTTACATCAGTGATTTACAAAAAAATAGTTTATAGTTTTTGTAAATCACTGATAAAGAATATAATAGTTTCCAAATTCCTGTAAAAAAACAATAAGAGTAAAAATTTTTAAAACTAATAGAATATTTTATATAAAAACTAATTGCTGCACTAGTGGCATTGCATGCTTTTATTTTTTATCTCTATATGAGAGAAATCAAAATATAGACACAACTTTACGTCATACAAATCCTAAAACAGTTTATTCAATCTTAATTTGGATATCGATTAATTAATTAATATTAAAGATTTCTGATAAAGATCACTCTTAGTCTCACCGTTTATCACAAGCATATAAAGCTTAATTGGAGTTCTGCTTTAGAATTTGGAAACATATATTCTGTTTTGGGTGAAAGATGAAGTTTCTAATTTTATTCTGGCAACTTTAAGAGATTAAATTTTAAATTAAGAGAATACGAGTTTTAAGAATAAAGAAATAAAAACGATATTTGATCTTAAATACTCAATATATTTTTTTTATTTATTATTTGTTGTAACTATATTAACTGCAAATAAAACAAAATTTCAATAATTGCTATTTACGTATAAGTTCAAGTAAATAATTTTCAAGGAGCAAAATGCACTATGCACTCAATGGAATGGCAAAGTTCAGAAATATAATGATATTATGGAGTCAAAAAATCGCATAGAAGTTTGATATACTTAAATTATTGCGTTTTTAAGTTATCGTGTTTACATATGCCTGAAAATACAGGTCGACAGATAGTCAATTCTTATCGAAATTTTTTCTCAATATTTGATAGTTGTCTACATTATAGATGTTAAATCTGTGCATCAAATTTTATCCATCTAGCTCTCTTCATTTTTTAATTATCTTGTTAACTTATATTCGAACAGCCAGACAGACAAACTTCCTATGAAATGATTTTACTCAAAATTTGACTGAAATTTACAATAACCGTTTTGGCGTAAAGACAGTGTGCCAAATTTCAATTTTCTAGTTCAAAGCTGTTTTGAGTTATCTTTGTCACAGACAGGCAGGCATCATGCCAAAAATGTGTTTTTCGAACTGAGGGAGGTATAAAACCTAGAGATTCGTCAAAATTTCGAATTCGAATTTTTTGACGATTACAATACTTTCTTTATACTTCGTATATGAGAAAGTACAAAAATTTCATTTTGAAATGACAGAATGCATAATTTTATACATTTCCAGTTTTTTTAAAAGTAAGCTCTATTATACAGATATATATATAGATTATTTTAAAATAAACTCTTTACTCTATCGTGGTTAGACGAGGAAAACATTTCAAATTAGCATATTTTTCAAGAAATTATACCGAATACAAAACATTTAACTTTTATTATCACATTCAGGGTACAACAGACTAGCATATAAGATCGAATTGTGTTTCTACATGTGCCCTTCTGATTCTGAAACTATATTATCAATTATCTCCATATATATTTCCGGAGAAGTTTTTTTAAATTTGAATACTGAAGCATTTTGAGACAATTATAGTTTTATTCTAAATTTATATTAAAAAAAGTAGAACGAAATAAAGCAAATACTTGAATTTCATTAGCCCTTAGAATCACACATTAATATTAGTAAATTAACCAATTATAAATATAAGAATAAATTTTAGCAAACTTATAATTAAAAATAAATTTATATACGAGAATTTGAAATAAGTTAATTAAAACTAATTATATGTTCCCAATGAAATGATATTGCACACTGACACATATATTACTAGAAATATGCATAATTAAAAATTCAGGACATGTCTGAACTTGCAGAAATTGATATAGTGGAATTATCTACAATTATACTCTTGCATCGTACAAAATTCAATCGAATTTCATTTGATGATTGAAGAAGCGTTAATTCAAACTGCTGATGTATTTGCAACGAAATAATATTTCGAACTTACTCATATATTACTAGATATATGCATAATTACATATTCAAGACATGTCGAACTTGCAGAAATTCACATTGTCTGGTATAACGTAATTTTTTACAATTATTCTCCGGCGATGCGCAAAATTTCATCGAATTTCATTTAAAGATCGATAAAGCATTGGTATAAGACGAAACAAATACGATAAAATTTGGGAAAAAATTAATTTTTCCAATAATGAAAATCATTTATCAGTTTTTAGTTACTATAACTCAAACTTTAAAATGCAAACATCAGATGGAAAATGAATAAAAATAATAGATATTTTTCTCGCAACTTTTTTTATTTCAATTTCAAGAGCAGACTTTCGTATCGATTTTCATTTTAAATTCCAGATATAGCTTACGGATAAAAAAAATGAGGGGGACCCAATTATGATAATCGTGCATTTATTGCACCTTTGCCCAAATAAGAGGGAAAAATAGATTTTTCTATCTTCTATTACTTATAGAGAAGCATCTTTCTTTCCTCATCTTGGAATCTGCATCTTCACTTTTGTGTCTCTCATTTCGTACGAACAATTTTAAGTCAAAAATTGCTTTTTCGATAAGAAAGAAATTACCAAAAAAGAAGCAGTTCTGAATATGAAATTGTTTAAAATGATTATTCGCATTAGACATCATTTGCAAAAGCATGCATTATTTGTATTTTTATTGAATAAAGGACTTCATGATGCTTCGGTTTCAAATCATTCTACTTTTTTGCTCATTACATCGATATGAAATTTTTTATGACAAGATGTTTTAATCATTGAGTGACATGAATGTGCCCAAAATTATTAGAAATATCCTATTTTAATTTGATACTAGCCGCCATTATCGATCAGCTAGTTCGCAGGAATTAATGGATAATAAAATTTATAATAAAATATTTTATATAACTTAGTCTTAATAGCTTTCACAGTAAAATATTTTTAAGCTTTAAATTTTGAAAGCCATATAATTCATGCAATTTTAGAAATTTTACGCTTTTCTGTTTATTGTACTATAGTGGGTGTGTTGTGATTTTCTAAGGAACTGCCCGGTTTTAAATACACTATTTTTAATTTCCACAAACACAGCTACACTACAAAATATACAACATTTACATTTTTTATTTTAGTTACAAAATTTAAATTTCTATGTGTGTCTTATTATTACAGACACATAAAAAAATTAGGTTAAAAAAAAAACAAACAGTATGGTGTAAGGATTCCACAGTTTCCTGCCGAAAGCATTCGGCGTTAGCGCAAGAGTTGCGCGTTTGGGAAAAAATCGATCTCAGGTTGCAGGTCTGCCATCCAACTGCTTATCTTCTGTAAAACGCCACAAGGGTGCGCTCTCTATTCAAGGGAAAAAAAGAGGTGCTACAGTACTACTATACTTTTTCTTTTCTCTCAAATGTGTATTTTATTTCGAAAAGGAAGTTATTGAACTTCAATTAATACAAAAACTATTTTGCTAAAAACAAAAATATTTTTAAAAATATGAGTACAAGAAAATAGTGCTGTTCTGTATTGAAGTCTTATGTGTCATAGTGCATTGTTATTGTTATTTTTTGAAAACAAAATTGTTTTTTGCTTTACTAATTGTAAGTATTTGTAAATAACTACTGTAAAAGATTACTCTTTATGCCTTTTAATTAATCTATGAACCCCTAACAATACTCTTTTGTGAAATGCTTTGTTTTTCATATACTTTTAAATAGCAAAAAAAGAGTTGATATAATCTATTAGAAATAATTTAAAGATTTAAACCATTTTCTTTTCCAGTTATGATTTTAAATATTATAAAAAGGTTTTGGTAGAAGCCAGGCGTTAGTTTTTATGTAAATTTTATGAAACGAGGAAATTTTTACGTATAAAAATAACTATTATTTTCTATTAAATAAATATTTTTTTTTTGTAAAATGTCCTTTAGTTTTCATAAATTTAAATATAAGCGAATTGTTTTTTTAATCATATTCCGATGAGCGCTAAAATAGACAGGAGAAAAAAAATGAATTTTTTAAAAAGTTAGATACAAATATGATTATCTTTCCACGTAATTATCTTGGAAAATTCAATAAACATTCAAGAAATATCATATCGTTGGAACATGTTTTTTCCAACCCATTCTTCGAAGAAAGCCGCTGCCATGATATGAGATGGGCTTTAACGCACCAGCCTCTGATCAGTCTGAAAGTTCTATGAATTTTCTTTTTAAGGAAAGAATGTGGAACAGCAATATGAAAACTTTCATCCCTCTGCGGATACCTAAACAGCCGCAACTTTGGCAAAATAGTCGGTCAGCTCGTTGTCTGGATTTCTAGCACTCACTGTTTCGTTCGAATCATGTGATGAATTTGTTGAACAAGAATTTTTGTTACAACTGATGTAATATGGTTTAGAATCGAGTGAATCTCTTCTCTAAATTGGAAACTTTAGGGAAGAGATTCTTTCCTAATTCCAGAATAATGAAGAGTTTCAAAGGAACATTAAGACACGTCTCAAACCAAGAGCATATAATGTTCTTCAAAGAAGAGATCGAACGATTACGTCGAAAAGTAACCACATTTGTGCATAACTTTTGATAATAATTTCATTTTATTCTCTGCTCTCATCTTCTTTCATGGAAATTGAAAACAAATGGCCCTCGTACATATTATAAAAATAAACTTTCTCTAAAATGCTTTTGGAATTTTAGAATATAAAATAAAAGAATGTTTTCAAATTATACTTCTATAAATTAATGAAACATTAAAAAAGAAATTAATTCATTTTAATAAAAGGGATAATATTTTCGTATTTTATTTTTATCCGGTTACAATAAATCAAAAGTTCTATTTTCCCAAAGTTATCCTTTTTATTAAATAAAGACGAAAGCCACCAGTATAATAAAATAGTTGCAACGTTCTAAGTCATTAAAAATTAAAAAAAATGCCTAGATCCTTTATTATCATAAATTGTTTAGATAAGAAAAAAGCCTTAAAATAAATATTATTCATAAACTTTACTTAAGTCGGTAAATTATACTATCAATATTCCTTTAAAAGTTAAAATAATAATAATAATAAAAACAAACTTCTTTGTTTTAAGAAATACTGAAGTCTTTTCTTCTCTCTTATCTCTTTTCAGCTAAGCGATACAACGGGGAAAGGACACAACGATTCTACTCGTAAGCACGGCAAAGTTGAGTTTCAAATGTTTGGTTGAGATAACAGACTCGAAAAGCCAAACAAATTCGCTTATTATTGAAAAGTTTGAAGGAAGTTGAATTTTTTTAATATCTACCCTTTAATAAGGATTATTATGTATTTTTTTGAAGCACGTATGGTTTTCAAAAGAACAGATAGGAAAAAAAAATGTTTTCTTTTCGTGAGCCTTTTTTCCTGTACTAACAAGAGCATTAAGTTTGCGAAGTATATTCGCGCTCTGTGGAAGGATTGGTGGTAATAAAAAGATGGGTTAGAGAATTATTAGATAATGAAGAAGATGAAGAAATGAAATAACAATAGAGTACAAAGAGAAATTTTGAATTTGTAAAGTTTTCAACAGCTATTTGTTTATAATATATTCGTTTACTCTAAAAATACCTCGAAAAACGAGCTTCGCCCGGTAGTATCTTTTTTTTTTTGTAAAATCGTAAATAAAATCCTATTCTATGGCTTGTTCAAAATCATAAACGAAATCTATTTAAATTACAAACGTAGAATCGAGTATGAGAAAAATGATTGCGAGTTCGAAGCCTTAACCTCTACTCCACTTTTGATGCACTGATGCAGATCATGCACAGCCACATGTCAATATTTGATTACACATTTTTTTGGGTAAAATCACGTTTTTACAGGAAAGACACCTATACAGATAAACTTAAAAAGCAAAACCTTATCTAAATATAAAATTTGATCTAAATCGTTAGAGCCGTACCCGAGATATACGAAATAAATTTGTATACATAGAAGAATCGCTTGAAGCTATAAGATTTAAAGCCAAATTTTTATTTTCATTGATATGACAAAACTTCTTATAACTAAAAAGATTGCTTATAATACTTTTTGATTAAAAAGTTGCGCTAATAGAATAATTATTAAATATATGAATAAAAGTGAAAATTCATAAATAGTTTATTTGCTACAGAAAAAATTATAAAATTATTTTTTTCATAATTTTTATAATAATAATTAATAAATTCATAATTATTTCTTATTCTCTTTCTTATTTCTAATTCATAATTATTCCACGTTATTGTAAACTATTAACATGTAAGTGATGCTTATTCTTAAATACTTTAAATGCTTTTTAAAATATTTAAAAACTTTAAATGCATTTTCTGAAAAATGAGTATTTTATAATTTTATAATACAAGTATAATTATATCTTAAAAATAATTAAGTTATCTTAATGAAATTTATAATTAATGCTCTTTATGTTATGCAGAAAGTTATGAACTATAAATTTGATGTTGAATGCTCTAGAAGTGGATTTATGAATGTTTAATGTAAATATTGTTGAGAAATATTTCAAATTTCATATATTTCACACCGAAATTCTATTTTTGAATATAATTCGTAGATAATAGTTGTTTACACTCCAAGATATATGTTATATACGTATAATGTTACAAAGAAAATGAATAATTGGGACATTTATTTTTCTCTAGAGCAATCCTTGTTTTTGTAAATAAATGTTAAAATTTACATCAAAAAATATTTTTTCTTGAAAATCTACATTTATATTAATTTATTTCTCTTCATCATTTTATCTTTATATTCATAATAAACATCATGTAAACATTAAAATAATATAATTAATTTGAAAAATCCCTTCCGAACTTAGTCGTGTACCTGAAAATGTTATTATTTCAAAAATGAATATGATTATTAGGACTGGGGAATAGTTTAAAATTTAGACTTCGTAATTGTTTTACCGCACACTTATTCACTCAAACAATATTCATCTCATTATCTGGAACATTTTTCATTTGGGAATAGATGCCTATCTCTAACAGTTTAAAATTAGCTTTCGGGCCACGATTAATGTGTATATATCCTTTATTTTCAATAAAAATGAAGGCTGTCTTTACATTATGATTTCTTTGTTGAAATTTGTTTTTATTTACAAAATCATATTGCTTTTTGAAACACTAAGCAATTCAAACCTTTTTATCAATTA
This sequence comes from Argiope aurantia, assembly GCA_026543865.1. Classification (NCBI taxonomy): domain Eukaryota; kingdom Metazoa; phylum Arthropoda; class Arachnida; order Araneae; family Araneidae; genus Argiope; species Argiope aurantia. The sequence continues at coordinate 522,409 of JAPMOR010062800.1, read as the reverse complement.
CATTAAGAGTATTTTTACTTTTTATTATTATTTTAATTACCTTTCTTATCATTTTTGTTTTTCAAAGTGATTCATTTTTGAGTTTAGAATATAAATAACACGTTCTTCCTTTTATTTTGCAAGGAGCTCAAAAGTTTGAGATTTTGCGAGTGCTGACAGTAGAATTTAAGCTTCACACTTTTCGTTTCTTATTCGAAATCACACATCAGCGTTTCATATGAGTGAATGAGCAAAAAATATTCAACTATTAAATGCAGCTATTTGAAATTTCTTTCCTGAAAAGAAAATTGGAAGAAAATTCTTTTTAAAAAATTTTATTCGAAGGTTAGAACAAAGGATTTAGTATTAGAATATATTGTAGCGCCGAATGCTTTGAACATTTAGCATTTTATATCTTTATATTAACATTTTTCAAGAAGATGAAATACTTAAAATTTTTTGAGATATTGCTTTGAACATTTGAGCTACAATATATTTGCATTTCACATTTTTATATTAATTATTTTTCAAGAAGATGAAATATATTAAAATTTTTTAGATATTGCTTTAGAGAATGTTGTATTAAAAGAATACAAAATTTTATTCATATTAATTTTTTAGGCGTAAATCTTTTAATAAACGTTTAAACGAAGCATCTTATTTATTGAATTTGCTTTGAAGAGATATAATATAAATAATTTACAAAATAAACATGAATTTTTGAAATTAATTATGTATATTAATATATTACATGCATTATAAAATTTCTTTGGCACTTATATGAAAAAAACAAACAAACTTTGAAGTTTGGTTACACATAACTGATAAAGCAAATTACTTCTATGTGCATATTATCTTTGCTATAATTAAGAAGTAATTGAAAAAAAATTAAAGGAAAATTCGAACTTCTAGTCCAGAATATCGTAACAGGATAATATTTTATGTTAATCTTTATTTTATTTTTGAAATTTACTTTTTGGTAAATTCAAATTTTGCTTTAATTTTGTTACACCCTTTATATGTACCAAGACTATTGTTCGATTTGTTTTTCTGCGCATGCGTGACCCCATTGATACGACAGTATTGCTTTAATGTAAACGATACTTTGCTTTTAATAATTAACAAGATAACAGAATCTATTCATATACACATGATGCAAGGAAATTCCTGCTCTATCACTATTTCAGAATACATTGTTTATTTCGCAGGTGGAAAAAGGACCGATTTAATAATGCAGAATAAATTAACTTGTTATTAAAGAATAGATGACGTACGCAGTTATGCGTGTCACGTGATTGAGATATTACATAACTTGAACGCACTTATAAAATTAATCTATAGTTAAAAATACTTGAAATAAAGCTCTCTGAATAATAGAATTCGCAATTACGTAATCCGGATACTGACAAAGGGCTCATTTTCAGAATCACTGTTATTGAAACAGTGCTTTCAATAATTCTTCGTTGTTCCATTTTTGATTCCAGACAACTACAATATTTTAATTATTCGTAAAGAATTATAGAAGAAAAAAACAACAAACTGAAAACTGTTTAGCTCAATCAAGCTTTATTAAATGGTTGCCAGAAAAATAAAGATTTAGAGGTAACCTGAAAGAAATAATATCTAACACAACGATGACGTGTTATATAAAATGCTTGAGATCCCTATCTATGTTGAAAAAAATAAGACAAAATTCCTTTAAGTAAATAAATATCAAATATAAAGCCAAAGTACAATAAAATTTTAAAAATTTAACGCATTTTTAAAGGAATGCATGCAAGACTGATTATTATTTTTTTTTTGACATTTGCTTTATTAAGAATAATTTTGTTATTTATATATCGAAATTACACTGGGACTAGAACAAAAAACACTGATAAAAGTAACAGCGATGCGTGAAAACAAGTAATAAAGTTAGAGATCGCATATCTTTTATAAAACGTTTCGTAGAAAAAGTTTAAAATTATAAGAATTCACTAAGTGACTTTTATAAAAATCAAAACACTGCTATCATGTAATTTATAAATGAATTTAAGCATATTTTTGTAAATAGAAATAAAAGCATGAAAAAGCTATTTAAAAATGAATAAAATTACGATTTTAAAAATTCAGCTATTAAAACCGTAGTTCAAGTGAATTGAGCCATAATATTGAGATATTCAACTTGTTCGAGGGAGAGATTTCTAATTAGATTCTTTGTTTGATAATTTATTCTAATAACACTTCTCATGGTTCATAAAATTTTCTTCTCTGTCGCTGGACCATTTTGCAAAATTGTTCATTAAAATACATAAAAATTCATTACAGCACATGTTTTTATGAAATGATACATACAAATAAATGTGATTTATTGAATGGAAAATCAAAATGTGTTCTAATTCAACTAAAATTAATTTAATTATTTCAATACATAAGTCATAATATCAACTTGAAAATCGTGGGGTCAATTCAGTTTCTTGGATCTCATCAGAAGATCCATCCTTTGCAAAAGTTTATCTACAATGTATTTTGTTGTTTATTTTATCATGACTCTATACCAACCTTCCCTTCAAGTTTAATTTTTGAAAGAGTATTGCAAAATCCCGATTAAATGTAAACATTTTCAGATGTTGCCAGAAGTTTTGGTTATTTATGATCAGGTCAAAAGTTTAGATGTTGTAGGAACATCGTAGATCTACTGTAACATGGATAAGGTAGAAAAAATAAGGGGAAAACTTTCGGAGAGTGTGACAGGTTTCTATCTTCTGTGTTATTAAAGCAAAGGAAAAGACAATATTTTCTTACATCGTCACTCAAATTGACAGGCTTCTTTCTGTTTTCGAAAATTTAAACAGGAATTTTAAGGAATAAAATGTCAAGTCTTGTCTATGTTATCATACAACAATTTGAGCAATTTATTTATTGGTGGATAAATATACATGAAAAAAAATTTTTTTTGGCAAATAAAATTAGGTTTTTAATAAGTAATAAAAAATATTTTATTAATCTATATTGTATTTGAAATATTTAGCTTGTCTGTTGACTAGAAATATTCATCGCAAATTGTATACTGTGCACTATCAATTTTCTTGTTTTTATTTATTAAAATATCCAAAGCAAGATATTACTTATTGTAAGAATATTTAAGAAATTGAAACCAAGTGTTTAATTGTCTTGAATCGTTTGCTGATTTACAGATTCCACGCTGAAAACTTGTGGATTAGCATTTTGGATTCAATTTAATTTATATATAGAGAGCTTAAATAGAATTTTTATAAATATGCATATTGTTAAAGTGATTTAATCCATTGATTAAAATTACAAAGAAAACATGTAATTTCTGATAATATTTATCATTAAAAGAATATAAAATATTTTTTATACATATTATCTAAATACAAATCTAGTTCAAAGAATGTCAAACCATTTTAAAAAAAAACTAGCAGCAAACGAACGATATGAAAAACAGCGAAATTATTCCAAAACAAATTTCGAATATACATTTAACACCCACTGCAATATTTGCTTCGAAAAATATTACAATTCTATCGGCAATGTTAAGAATTCTTAAAATTAAATTTTGCAACGTCTCAAAGTTAATTTAGAGTTTTCAAAAAGTAGAAATATACAGTACATATACATTATTGTTTGCTCAATCTTTCTGCAGACGATAAATATATTTCTCAAATACCAGCCTTTATCTTAACACTAAAACGCGCAATACAGATTCAAATAAAGTCAGAGGGAGGGATTTACAAATATTGGCTCTTATGAATCTTGCATTTAGTTTCATTTTTCGTTCTTATATTATTTCTCAGGAGACGACAAATTTCTATAGAAAAATGAAATTGATATCCACGTTTAAGATATAGAACTTTAAGAATTCAGCTTTAACTTTAAATTCAGGATTCGTTATTCCATTGTATTTAATTTCTGAAAAACCATCTGTATAGATTCTACTCCGAAATACATATTTAGGTAGTTTATAAGTTAAATAAAATTAGAAGCATTTTGAAATTTACCAATGTAATAAAAAACGTCATTGCATAAAAGAACACAGTGTTTAAATCTAAGTTTGAAAATTTCCTTTAAAATATTTTTTTCCTCTTCTAACATAGTATTATTACTTATAAATATAAAAATTAATGTTCAATGAGTTTCATGAAAAATTCACCGTAAAAATAATGTTTTCATAAGATTATCAAATTTCTCACTTGTATTATAAAAACCGAAAGATAAAGAATGATATTTTTTGTATGCTTTCATTTCACTTTATTTTTAAAAAATTAAAAATATTAATTGGCACTTTTTAAGAAGATAAAAATGTCTAACACTAGGATAATTTAAAATATAAAATGCTCAAAATACCTTTCTCCGTAGAAAAAAAAAGTTTATCTCATCAAGATTCTTTCAAGTGAATAAATGCCTCGCATGAAAGTGAAATAAGATTAGAATAATAATAATAATAAAAAAAACTAGTATTATGTCTTTGTAAAAAATTATGCAAGACTAATTTTTTATTTATTTTTTTATTTTTTAGTGTTTAGTTTTCAGAATACTTTTGTTATCCACATACCAAAAATATACTGAATAAGGTAAAAAGGAAAGAAAAGGGGGGGGGGGAGCTGACGGTGTTACATAAAAGCATGTAATATAGTTTGATATTACATTGATTTTTAAGAAATTTGAAGTTCAAACTATCATAGAATTCATATATCTATTTAGCTATACATTTAAAAAATCTAAATAAAAACAGGATTTTTTTCTATATAAATGGCACAGTTAATATAATATTCGATTGATAATCATAAATTGACTACTCGAACCCTCCCAAAGGTACATGGAAAAACTTGAATGACTGGACAGCAACAGCAACACTGGCGCGAACTATGGTTGAGTCCTAAGGGCCAGCACCGGTCCTCCCCGGAACAACTCTTCCCTAAGGAAGTACGACCCGTCATTTGTGGGAGGTAGCCAAGCCCCACCTTTTCGTATACCCACAGGGGTAGCGAGAATCAACCACCTTGCCGGAATCTTCTCATCCTCAGTTACGAGATGCCTTCGCTCGCGTGGGACATATTCAATTGATAAAATTAGTCTGTTAAGTTGATACTATGAAGAAGTTAAGTCAATTAAAAAATAGTGCTTTCAATTATATCCCCAGTCCTGCAGCAACTGATTTGGTAATATAGTTTAGGTCTTTTAAATATTAGTCACTTATAGTTGAATTCTAACTTTCTGCATGTATTTAATGAGCATGAATTCTTAATTTAAATTGGAGTAATTCACCAAGACGACGTGACGACTATTCATTTTGACTTGGAGTTTTGATTATATTCAGTCATTGAATAATCAGCAATGCCAATTAAACTATTAGTATTTAATGAATTAAGTGTTCGAAGCCTAGAACTAAAACTAGAACTAAATTTGTCTATTATATATATAGATATATGAACTAACCATTGGAAATGAAACTTAATGTCATTCGAAACTTTGTTTTAAAGACAGTAGTTTTAATCATGATAATTAGAGAAAAATGCTGTCAGTTTTGTTCACAAATGAAATCTATATAGTTATCTAATGATTGATAATGGTATTTTTAATTATGTTTAAAGATTATTTTATTGATAAACATGATTTCTTTTCTTGCTAAAAAGTATTCATATTTTTTCTTAATTCAAAAATTGAAATGAAGCTTATTTTTGTTCAACTTCATAATTAAATATTGAGATTCAAAAAACTGCCTTGCCGCTTTTTTGCAAAATTATAGATTTTTAAAATTTAATAATTTTTTAACAGTTTTTTTAAAAACCGTTGGAATTTTGTTCCTAAGTCTATTCTTTTTAAGAAGTTACACTGATTTTTTAAATTTAATGTTATTTTATATCTTTAAATGCTATTTGTCAAATTTTAATTTTTGATAGAATTTTCTTACAAATAACTTTCTAAATAAAAATTTTATGCACATTTTTTATTTAAATTTCGCAGAATAATTTCTCAATATATTTAAAATTTATGATCTGGAGTAATCTATCATTTAGAAATATTTTATAGTTGTTTTAAAGCTTCTCAATGTGAAAATTTTTTTTAAAACTTCGAGTTATTTATCGATCGAACCTCAGTATTTAAAGAATAGATAGAAACTTAACTTATTTTCTTATTTCAGGAACTAGATTATATATATTTTATAAGCTATCTGCAAAATATAAAGCAAATCATTTGACAAATCTTTAAAGCAGTGGAATTTTGTTTTATACCCTCACCCCCCTTTTAGACAAGAAAAATCCTTTTTTTACAATTTTTAAAATACTTTTGCCATTTAACTAGTATATTTTGGTTTCATAGATGTTTTTCAATCTCTTTCATGCAAATATTCAAAAATATAATTATTTTCGAACATTGTCAAAAAAGTCATTTCGAACATTGCCACACAACTTAATTTCTATTGCTTATTTTTCCATGCAGCATTTACTGTGGTATTCCTTGATTTCTTTAAAAAATCTTACAGAATACAGAATTTTAATGCAACGCAGAATGAAGTAGGGAAAAAATATCATACACACGCACGCACGCATGCACGCACACACATACACACAGCAGTAATTTTAAAAGAATCTTCAAACGTATCTATGTATCTATCAAATAAATGTTCTTGTCTGTAATACATTTTATCTAACGATCTACAACCATTTCTTGAATAGGTTTTTCATACTTCGTATTTTTCTTTTTATACCCCAGTAAGTTACACTTATAATCCAACATTGTAAAAACTTAATTTATATGTTGTCGTTAAAAAAAAGTCCGGTGAAATGGGATAGGGTGGAAGTCAGAGCAATTTATTTATGCGCTTTCTGTGTAGACACACGTTTACTAACCTCTACCCACGTAAATGTATCTCAATTAATATTTATGCACCTGCTAGAATATTTATATGGTTAAAAAATACTAGAAATTAGAAAATGTATCTTGCGGGCTTTTTTTCTTCTGCATTATTTGTTATTTTTCTTCATAAGCGAAAAATAATTATTATTTCAAATTTTTCACCCTCCTGCTCCCATTCAATTGAATTTTTCTTGAAATGAGTGGTGACCGCAATTTTATCGTCTGCTGTCTGGTTTTTTTTTTGAATTACTTTCGTAGGTAGTTTGTGAGCAAATTAAAATTAAGCTTTGTCTATGTAAATAAATATGAAGCTATTTAAAGTAATTTTTTTTTCATATCAATGATGTCTATTTTGAATCCGCTCCATATTGAGGAAAAGATAGAATTTTTATATTTTTATACATTATCACTTTTTAAGAAAGATTGATATTTTAGATGAATGTCTCATATATAATCGGCGGGAATGGCAATTAACAACTAACAAAATCCGTCATATTCTACATCTATTTACTGTATACATACTTTTTTTAACGATATACTTTAAAAACGATATACGTCTCTGATAACGCTTATTGGAAATGATTTAAAGCTTATTGAATTATATTTTTTTCTTTCTTCTTCTTATTACTTTGAATTATCCATATTATTTATATCTTATTAACTTCGAAGATATCATAAATTGTTTTGAAAGGGTACCCAAATGAAAAAACTTGCACTTTTCTCTTGCATTTATATAGAAAATAATTTGAATAATTTCAGAAAGAGATTGATAAAAGGCTTCTAATATATCTGGAATAGTCTTTATTCATATTTTCTACTCATTAAACAAAACAATTTTTTGAAAAAAAAATTGTAATTTTCTGTAAAAACAACCAGATGACACTTTTATCGTAATATAATCATAATAAAAAAAGAAATAAAGTCATTGGTAAAATGGTAATTCATATCATATAAATTAAGATTTATTCTGAAATACTGAGTGAATAACTGCTTGAATATTTCTGTATTTATAAATGCCAGCATTCACTTGGATTTAAAAATAATTTAATCTATATTTTTTGTGTCTTAACTATTTATTTTATTTGCATCTTATGAGAGATATCTATTTATTTTCTCATTGCAAAAACTTATAGGGTCTTTTGAATCCTGAGTATACTTTATAAATAAAAGTAATTTTCATTTTATGCCTACTTGCTTATGCTTTACATAAATGCTAAACCTGTAAAATAAACTTTATAATGTGGATTCTATTTATCTAACTATCTATGGGAGTTTGACAAATTTCCATCTAGAACAATCTTAGAATATAAATATTTCTTTTAATTATTTAAAGATGATTTTATTTACAGAAATTATATATCTGTAAGCATCATACCAGTTGCAACTCAACTCCACTTCAGTGTAATTAATTCAGATTTCGTTTTTTTCGATGTAAATATGCTTTCGAAACTTTCTATGTAAATAATCGCAAATAAAGTGTTCTCTCATATCACATTCATAGTAATTATTGAAGATATTTTACAATATCATTGAGAAACAACTTTTTTGTAGATAAAGTACAATTTGCTTAATTTTATATACTTTTTATAATAGCTATCTTAAAGTTTTCGAAATTCATAATAGCCTTTTATTCTCGTTCGGAGTTTGGTTCAAGCAAGTTTAAATTAAGAGTACTTTTAAGTATGAGTGGAGGATGAGAATCTGTTAGAATAGTTGGAGAATAGTTAAAATCTGTTAGAATAGTTGGAGAATAGTTAGAATCTGTTAGAATAGTTAGAATCTGTTAGAATAATTGGATAATTAGAATGATTAGTTATTTTTAACATATCTGATTATAATTAAAGTCTGGGAAAAAAGGAGTAAGATAAATTTAGAGACCAATTTTTAAACTTGACTGGTCAAAATTTAAATCCTTGAAAAGACTGGGCAAGCATCTTGTGAAGAAAAAAATATTTCGTATTGGAAGAACGAGTATAGAACCTATTATTACAGATGGACGTAAGGAGATCAACGAGATAGGAAAATAATTTTTCTGCTATGTCTAGTATGTTAAGTAGAAAATTTAACATATTAGACGAAATTTTGTATTTTCACTATGGACTTATAAACTGGTTTAAGATTTTTAACTAATTATTTAAATTTATTAAAAACATCTGATATTATTAAAAACACCAGAAAAATGTTGATTTGGATTTAGAATTTATTTCATTTTTGTTTGTAGGCCTTCTCGTTTTGAAAAAAGTGATTTTTGTGAATAACTCAATAAATATTTCAATTTCATTGTCAAACACACCAGAAAATATATTACTATAAGTAAATTAAATCAAATTAATTATGAAGTTGTGTCCAAATACTGACTAACCAGAAAAATTGATATCAAATGCTACAACTGAAATATTGAAAACATTTCGTTAAGTAATACTAAACTTTGTAATTTCGAATGAAAATGAAATTTCAAACATGAAAAAGAATATAGAAAACATAATAAAGTAAATTTGAGAATAATTATTAAAAATAAACAATGTTTTCTGATCTATTATTTTGTAAGATATTGTTATGGAGTTGGTTTTGATTTTCATTATTAAGCCACAGTATGAGAAGGAAAACAATAAACAACCATATACAATTTTTGTAAAAGTGATGTTACACCTCATGAAGTATATGTCTATAATTTTATTAACAAAATTCTCTAATCTTCATATATACTTTTTCGTTTTTTTCATTCTGTAGAATGTAGATTTTTTTTTGTATTTTTGGATTACTCAATAAAGCTGGGAAATTATACAATTAATTATAGGCTTAAATATTGAAGGTCTTAATATGTTGCAATGTAAGTATTCTGACACACTGTATAATTCTTTGAAAGGTATGCACTTTTAATTTTTTTGTCTAACCCAATTTGAAGATTTCATTATTCATTGATTTTTACAAAAATAAAACTTCCATAATTTACTTTTATTTTAGAATAGATAATGATACTTTTATGGAAAATTTATTAATTCAGAAGTAGAATTCCCGTATTTATCAAGATATCATATTTAAAACGGCCTCGATAATAAGCTCACTCCTTAGAGAAACAACAATTCATTTCTATAGTCATAAGAAAACGATAACACGATCAGAAACACGATAACAGACGTCTACACAGTTGCCAACTCAGAATAATTTCCCGAAAAATACTAAAAATAAATTTGTAAAAGCAGACGATCCGTAGACATAAAGCAATTTTTGCCCGGCTAATGGTATTAAATATCGTTCTGGTTAAGATGGATTTCAAAGAGGGAAATAGTAGATTATATATAATGGAGAAATTAAATTGATTTGTCGTATTAAATGCTGGAATAATGATGATTAAAAATAAATAAATGGTTCTTAAAGAAAAATATATGCCGCATTTTGCAAAACATTGAGAAAAATGGAAATGGTGCATTAATGAAAGATTTACAAACACATTATAAACTATGCTCTTTTGGCGTCCACATAGTTCGTCAATATAAAAGATTGTTAACATTTTTAACTTCATTAAAATTTGACCAGTAAAGGTAAAGTGAAATAAATAAAAGCAAGTTTGAGTTCCTTGCAAACTTATGTTTTGTCTTTTCAATATAATTCTGTAAGTTATCATAAAACGATTTTCTCTTTTTGAAGATATGCACAGCTATAATGGTATAAAACCAAATTTCATATATAGACTATCAAAAACATTGATAGACGAATTGAGAAAAATATAAATCTTAAAAAAGAAGTAACAAAAATCGCCGATAAGAGAGATTTTGACGCACTCGGTAGGAAAATATTGAAATCAATAATTACAATGAACACAAGGTAAACATATTATACATAATTTCATTAATATTCGAGTGATAAAAAGTGCACATAAAGAGAGAAACTGCATGCACTAAAAAAAGAAAAAAAAATCTTTTATTAATCAACATTAAGGTCACATTTTTCAATGTATCGAAATTACGAATTGTTTATGAGATACTTCATTTTTTTACAGTTGTTCAACTTTTTTAAGGCAACACTGTTTCTCTTTTCTTTGTGAAATTCCTCTCCAAATGATTTCCATAAATACATTTAACAATCTGTTTTATGGCTTGAATTAGATAGTTGCAGATACCTGTAAAGAGGAAAAATTATTTTAACTCCAACCTATATTATATTTGTAAACACAGAATAAAAAGATTTTTACACGAAAGCAGCAGTTAAATATTAACATATATTAAATAACAAATTTCTGTGATATTCTTAATTCATAGAAACATGCAATCAATCCTGCATACTCAAAAGGAACGAAAAAAAAAAAAAGAATGGCAACAAACTGCTGACGAGAATTGTAAAAATAAAGTTAATCTTTTTAAAGCGTTACATTACTATATAAACAGATAAATGATAAAACAAACGAAATGTTATGATAGAAGACCATTAGAAAATATTTTCATTGTAAAATTATAATTTTTACGAATTTATCCAAATGAAAGATCATAAATGTTAGAAGAAAACATATTATCTAAGCATTTCAAAAGAAAAAAATTTCTCAGCAGACATGCATCGTTTAATTAACTCTTAGTACTAAATTTATTGAAATTCACCACGTTTGCAACTTGTTAACATTATCTGAGTGGAAATATTAGAAATAAATTTAATTAAAATCCATACAATGATTTATTATATGTAATAATGTGATCGTAAATATTAATGTATTTGAATCAGATAATTTAATTATTCTCTTTACATGCGAAGGAGTGTGCAGATGTTGGAGCACTGAAAAACAAAATTCAACGAATTCTATATATATGTATTTCTGGATTTCTTCTGAATATTCATTACAGAATTAATTATTTTGGTGGTGTATTTATTTGTATTAAATGGTATTCAATTTAAATAAACGAAAAATGATAGCACAGTAGGATTAATGGTATAATTTTTGATTTTTTAAAATAAAATGAGTTATCAAAGATTAAAAAATATTTAGCAAATTGGTTTTGGCTTCGTTGTAATATTAATATGAAACACCTATGGAACTCAATCATATAAAATCGATTAATAAAATTTACACCAGTAACCTTCAAAGCTGGAATTGGGAACAACCTTAAAATATGACATTTTATAATATAGATTGCTTTTCTAAAACGTTTTCAAAGAAATCTGTAGAATCTGGATTTGATGATGTATTTGATCCCATCCCTCCGAAAGAAAACAGAAAGTAATCGAAGAAACAATTTAAGCAAAATAAGCTGAATATATTATACGCTTAAAAAACAAACGTTTTCATTTTAAATCAAAAACTCTATTAAATGAACTAGATGATGTTTATATTAACCCTGAAAATAAAAATCGAAACTGAAACAATCTCCTCAAGTTGCAAATGCATTTGTTATTTTTACAAAAAGTCATTTCCAAATTAATATTAATGAAGTACCATTTCCATTTAGCATGAAATGATTCAGTAATAATTTTTGACATTTACCATTGACATTACCACGCAATGATAAAATAATTAGTTATAATACTTAGTAAAATTTCACATTTCATAATTTGATTTTTTTTTCAAAGACGAAGACTGTTTACTGAAATTTATAATTCGAGAGTGGATGAAGAACTTTCTGTAAATATAAAAATATATACAAAATGCAGAATAAATAAATTTAAAAAATCTATAATATATATGTTTATAAAAATTCTTCAAATGATCAAAAATACCTCTTATTCAATGATTGTGTTTATTTAAATAGAAAAAAAAATTAAAATAATAGATAAATAAGAACTATTTTTAATTTTGAAATTAAATGCATCATAAAAAAAAATTAACTATTAAAAATTTGATAATTTAACTGTTAATTATTTCTTACTCTTATACGAATCATTTAATCTTGGAAATCCATTCGTATTTCTTTCCAGTTAAACGCTAGACGAAGACGATTTACTATGTGTGAGCTAGATAAAATTTATTTTGAATATTCATTCGAAAACACTGAAGTCAAAAACTAAACAAATGGCTTTATCATTTAAAAATTTGGAGGAATTTGATTTTTTTAATATTTAATCTTAAAAAAAGGATTTCTTTTTTCAGCACATTTTCTCTTCCAAAGAAAAGCAATATCCTTTTATTTCATTTAATCTGTTTTTTTTTTGCTGCAGTAGCGCACAAACATATGGTTTAAGTGTATTAAATCTGCGAAATTCGTTAGCTTTCTGTGTGGCGTAAGATATAATTTACATTTTGCTGAACGCAATCAGCCGATAGCTTAGAGAGCCACTAGATAATAAATGCATTTACAGGAAAAGAATAAAGAAATAATTATAACAATAGAGGGAAAAGCAACGAAGCGAATAAGCTTTCTTTCCTTTTAAAGGTTTTTCATTTGTAGCATCTTATTTAGGAGTTTGTGTTAGATTCTTCTTTTAAAATAGGAAAAAATTAGTTTAGGAGATAGATAATTTGATTGACTTTATACTTAGAATGATGCATTTCGATTAGAAATTTACGCACGTAAATAATAATTATGATATCGATTTCGTGAATATTACATAGGATTTATATAATTGAAAGTACGTAATATTTAAATAAGTACATGTTGAGGAATATTTATTTATTTCTGACTTTTGCGAAATGAGTAATTTTAGCGGCTGTTCAAAAGCAAGGTGATTGCTTATGCTTATTTTTTAGAGAAACATTATTGAAGATAACACAATACTGATGAAAGCTGTCTTCTTTGTTACGTTTTTTGTACATGCACATAATACATTATCAAAGATTTAAATCACACAGATGGGATCACTTATTACTATGGTACTGTTTGTAAGTTTGCATGACATCTATTATTTACGACTAACCTGATGCCATATGCATGAATAACTAGCGGACATGATCTCCTCTCCAATTCCCCACCATCCAGCATAGAAATGTAAACCTTTGAAAAGGCCGCGAATACCTTATGTGGCATTAGCGAACTATATAGATCTTTAGCGAGAATCTAGCATTTTTACTGAATTTATCGTATGAGTAGGTATTTGAAGGGTTTTTTTCCTGTCTGATTGGGACGAAAATTTACACAAAAAAAATTTTTGGTACTTTTCTATTACCCGGGCGTAAGCGAAAAATCACCAAATAATGTAGAATTCCGCCTACCTAATCACATACCTAATTTATTGATTTAAATTATTGCATTTATGAGTTATTACGTTTACATGCATTTAAAAATAAAGATGAAGAGCTGGTTAAATCTTAGATATATTTGATTCAAAATTGGATAAGAATCTACAATTTAAATGCAAAAACATGTGTACCAAATTTTATCTATCTAATTCTATACTATCCGTAGATATTGAATTCACTTGAACTCGAAAGCTAGCTAGAGTCAACTTTCCGATTTCTCACTCAAAATTTATGAGAAATCAAGTAATTTAATAAAAAAAATCTGTATTCCAAATTACTACTTCCTAGATCAGTCTTGATCTAGGATCTGATTCTTGAGTTATCAGATTTATAGACAGAGAAAATAACAAATATTTATTTTTGGAATTCAAGAAGGTCTGTAATATATAGATTCATGACATCTCAAGTTGAAATTCTTAACGATACAATATTTTTTCTATACATAGTATACAAAACATTGTTAAAAATTTAATATGGCAAATTACTGATCCTAGAGCAACAAAATTCGGCAGGTAGTTACTTCTCAGGTAACATATTGTCATTAAGAAGGAGATATTCAAGATTTTATTTACGATTCTTATTAAATTTTTTTGAAGCATTTCGTCAAAAACGTTAGAGCGTATTATTGAGCTAAAATTATTTTAACATCACTTTAAAATTAAAATAATTACTGTTTCAAGAATATTAATTTATATCTGTGCTGACGTCTCTTTAATATTTTTTAAAAATTATGTTTATTTTCCGAAAATACTTTTTATTATTTTAATTACTGCATTTATGTACTCGCACATTTCAAATATATTTAATACATTTTTAAATACACCTCAACATTGCTGAAGTTATTACATATAATTTTGAAAAATAATTTAAAAGCCAACGATTAAATTCTAGAGCTACTAGAGATTCAAATTTTCTTTATTAATTTGTCTTTTTCCATAAGGAAATCACTAGTGAAAAATTAAAAAAAAATCTCATTACGTTATATTAAAATCAAAACAGGAAACTAATATTCCATTCTAAAGTTCCTTCAATCAACATTTCTTTGTCTGGATCTCAATAAAACTTAAAAGTTTTGAACAGAAGTATAGAGAAGCATTTTAAATTAGCATAATATTTGATTCTATCATCCTTCAGAATTTGTGTTAAGGGTTATGGATTTAAGCAGTTCTTGAAAACAACAAGTGAATAAAGCAATGCCTAAGTCTCCTGATGCAAATTTTTCACATTTGATGAATAGGAACTGAAATTTTTTTTGTGAGCTTTATTTGCTCAATGTCCTTTATTTGATAAATCAAAATGCATTTTTAATATTTTTTTTTGTAATTTTAAGATTCTAATACCTGTCTTTTGTGGAATTTCTAGTGCAAGATAAATGACACATAATTTTTGCTTGTCGAAATGTTCCATTGCTGAGTTTTAAAAATTATTTATTTTCTTCACTGTTTGTAAGAATCCGAAAATTCGAAACGTGTTCACTTACTAAAACAAGAAATTACGTTTTCTATTGTTCATTTTTTTTTATCGAAATTCTCTGTCAACCTTAATAGAATTGAAAGAATGAGAAGAATTGAGATATTAAATGCAACTTCTTAAAAAATTTTTTCTACGAAAGAAAGTGAATCCCTCATCCCCCAGTTTAATCTTAAAGTTTCGAATAAAGGCTTTAGCGTTAGATTATATTGCACTGTCGAATTCTTGGAATTATATTCTATAGCTTTCATTCTTCTTAGTATTAAATTTTCTCCATTTTGGGGGAAGATCTAATATTCTTGAACTGTAAGAAAATATTTCAAATTGCAGTTTAGGCGAATGTCCCTCAAAGTAATATAAAAGTGCATTTAGATTAAGTTTTGGATCCTAAATTCCACTTTTGGAATACTTTAAAGAAAAGATTTCATTGACTAAATTAATTTTATTGATAATATGCAGACAATATACAATAAAATAAGATTTTTTTTAAAGTTTCGAATCTTGCCATTATTTATAAAATTAAGTACTGTTTAAACGAAAAAATTATTTATTAGTTTTGACATTTTACATGTGCTTTTAAATTTATTAGAGAAAAATAGGAATTTACGGCCTGGAAACCTTGATATTATGAGTTATTCAGGAATAAATCATTTCAATATAAAATTAAACAATAACAATAATTTTCAACAATAATTTTCCATTTATTGTGCAAAAAATATTAATATTAAAAAAATAAAATTGAAGAATTGTAGAGCAGTATATTGAAAAAATATAATAGGAACCAAATCATTAAATCCTTCTTCTATAGCAATATATGATTATAAACGAATATTTTTGCACATTTTAATAATTTATATTATATGATTATTTAAAATATTTTACATCTTCTACATCATCTTCAAAATCATAGTTAAATAAAATTAAACTTCGTTTATTTGCTATTTTCTGAACATCTTCTTCTAAATTAGAAATAAACTTCTACCAATCATATTTAAAGAAATATCAATGCTACACACATTTCAGTTTTGAATGTAAGATAAATACTTGCGTAACTCTCTTTTTTTATCTTTACTTAATCAATATTTGTACCAAAAATATAAATTTTTAAATTAAAAAAAGGGAAAACGTTTTTGGCAGCTATATTAGATTTTACCAAACATAGCTAAATCTTGACGAGAACCGAAAAATATGTGATTAATCGCATTTGTCAATTCCATATTAAAATTCTCATGAAAAACATAATGTAATCGAAAAAAATGAAAATAAGGAAAAAAATACGGTAGCACGTCTGCATAGTTTCTTCAATCATATCCATCAAATAAGTGTTTTCGCATTTTCATTCATGTAATGTTTTTAATGCAAAAAATCGAATTTTTAGGCTAACATCATAAAATCTTAATTTATAAGCAGTCGTTAAAAAGCCCTGTTGAAGCGAGATAAGGTAGAAGTCTCCGCACTTTATTTGTGCTCTTTCTATATAGACGGATGTTTATCAACTCTTCCCCATGGACTAAAATGCATGCAGCATCATGAATATTTATGCGTTCACTATGCATGTTTAAAAAAAATCTCTAGAATTTAAAAAAAAGTGACAAGGAACGTTTTTTCATCCATTCTTTTTCTTATCCTGTTTCTATAGGGTGGGTAATTCTTATTTTCTTTTTTATGCCTCTCTTCTCTTGTTCAAATTCCAATTTTCTCGAAATGAGTGGTGATTGCAATTTTATCACCATTGTCTAATTTACTTTGACGGCTGGCGATCACTGGGAAAATTAAAAATGATCGATGTTAATAAGTATGAGAGTTTTTGAAAGTGATTTTTATTAGTGATTTATATTTTGAAGTAGCTCCTGAAATATGTGATGATTGGAGTTTAAATGTTTTGAAATGAACTTCAATATGAGAAAAAGTGAAATTTTAAATTAATATTATTTGTACGATGAATGAAATTGATAGTAAAAGTCATGCCAATTGTATTTTTAATTTAATCATAATTTTATTTTAGTGATGTAATTCATAATATTTTATGGAACTGGTATGAAAATAAAGCAGAATATTAGAAATTGCCTAAAATAAGCATTCACCATTTTATTTATAGAATTTAGCTAACTTTTAAATAGAGTTGAATTTAATCTGTTATTTTTTTTAAAAAGCTTGTTATTTTTGAAATGCCTTATTTCAGTTTTGATGTCATTATTAGAATTAATATTTTTATTTAATAAGAAATGTATCTTGATTTTTCCTAAAAAAATTACATGAAGACAAATGTTTAATAATGAAATAAAAGGAACAAATACAAATGCTCTAAAATATTATGGATACCTAATTTTGAATACTAAATAATATAATTATAATATGAACGTATTCTGAAGGCTGGAATTTACAACTACTTATAGAAATAAGAATATTGGAAGAAAACATACACACACGCACGCACACACACACATGAAATTTCAATTAGCATTTTTAACTTTCCTTTGTGCGAAATAAACAAAGAAAAAAAAAATACAAACAATCTTCAAGAAATTTGAACTCGAGATTCTGAAGAATTTCTATGCTTCTATTTATCGCATTGTAAACGCACTGAAGTAGAAGAACGAAATTTAGGATTTGAAACTACACCAAATCGGTGGATTTCTATCATATTTTGGAGGAAGCACTGGAAACTAAAGAGAAATTTGTCCATCTGTGTGAATGCGGATACGATAACTTAAAAATGAAAATATCTGAATGGATAAAATCTGGTGCATAATTTTATCATTAGAATTTTAGTTGCATAATAAATTTTGGATCGGATCCATCAGAGGAATGAATGTATATGTTCTTGTTAATTTGCTATAAGTGAAACATTCTACGATAATTACAATTGTAATTCGGTAGTGTACTTAGTAACCAAAATTGTAAGTTTATATTAAAATATAGAATTCAATTAATAGAAAATCAAATAAACTGGATGGCATTTAAAAAAAGAAAAGGCATAATTCATGCATTTCTTTTTCTCAAAAGATTAAGATTATCTGCAAGTAAAATTATATCTTTGGTACTATTATCATTTCTATGATCAACTATATCGTATTTACAAAGCTATTTACTGCTAAGCTTCCTAGGACTGAGTCCCGCTACTGTAAAATCTGTACCTGTAAATAGTCTTTAATATTAGGCTTGAGAGATTACATTAATGCCGATTGTCAATCATTGCTAAAGAACATAATGTTTTTAATGACAGTAATCTGAAAAATAATTTGTGCAAAAATTTTTAAAATTCGAATCTTATTTTATATAAAAATAGAAATGGCATTTAGATATATCTAAATAGAAAAAATCGTTGAAAAGAACAGCATTCTTTTAAAAATTGAACTAAACAAATTTCTATCTAATATTTAGGTTTGAAAAGGGATCAGGCATTTTAGTTAGACAGTACGATAAATATAAGCGATATTCCCTAAAATTTATAAAACCAGTTGGTTCGAAGTTGTAATATATTTTTTGAAGGGTTAAAATTCGGAATTACTTTTTTTATTTCTATAATTCTTAGAAAAATATTTAGACAGATAGTTTTAATGTAATTTTTATCTAAAATGATAAAAGATAATTTGACATATTTGTATCTAAAATGTAATGTGAGTTAAATCAATTTCCTAGATTTCAAATGAAGATTCATGGTTTGAGAAACGTGGTTCATGCTGTAACTTGCTCATTTTATCACGACTAATTAGGTGAATATTATTGGGTTTTAATTAGATGAATATTATTGATTATAGCTATAAAAATAAATTGTTGTTTCTTCTAAATATTTTCAAACATCAAGTATTATTTTTGTATGTAACTTCTAAGTATTTAAGAATCATGAGACCATTTCTAATGACAAAATGGGAGGAATATTTTGATATAATAATATGACAAATTTAGAATAAAATAAAATTTAAATCCATACCTAAGTAACTTCTTAGTGAAACGAAAATCTTCTGTTGGGTATATCACAAAAATTTCAATAATTTCGAAAATGGGAGGCGACGCTTTATTTCACAAGAGTAGAAAAATACACCCGAAGCTCAGACCAAGGCAACACTTGCAAAAATCAACAAAACACAAGAAAACTATGCTTGAAAGCAATATTACAGATTCAAACATCTTCATGAATCTACATATTGCTTTTGGTGTTAAATAAACATTTTTGAAGATCATTACAAAAATAACAACTAGGATTTGTTAATATTTGTAATTGAGAAAATATCAAATATTCTTTATATGTAACTCATAAATATTTATATAGAATGATATTTAAAGTATGCAAAAAGAATATTATTTAAAATAATACAATTTTTAATAAACAGCGTAAGAAATAGATCAATATGGACAAAAGCAAAATTCAACTTAGAATAAAATTCCATATTTCGTAGTATTTGTATCGAAAAATGTTTCAAATTCTATTAGTAACTTAATAGAGTTTCTAAATTAAAATAATTTATTATTGTGAATTTATTTTGCCATCGGCTTAAAGCCAATTTGGAAAAGTTTTCAAAAAGCAAAATGCTTTACACATATATATTATTGTTTGAAAAGGATGAAGCCTGCCTGCAGGCGAGAAATATGTTTCACAAACATTCTCCTCTTTCCAAACTTTGTAACAAGCAATATAGATTCAGATATTGCTAGAGAGGGGAATTTACAAATATTGACTCTTTTAAAAGACTGCATTGGATTTCCATTTTTCGTTTCAATAGAATTTTCTGTCTCTCCAAAGTTGATATAGTAATGAAATTGATATCTCTCTTTCAGATGTACAGTTTTAAGAAATCAGTTTAAACATAAAATATGTGATTTATTTATTTATTTTGTCTACTCCTGAAAAAAAAATAGATTGGCGATTTTTATTAATAGATTGGCGATTAGGTGGTTCGCAAGGATAACGTACCTTAAAAATTTGAATTAAAATTTTTATCGAAATATGCTTTTTAATTGCTTTCTTCAAAATTGTTTTAAGCTTCAAATTTTGATAGTCATATAATTATACTATTATACAAGCTTTAAGACATTCTATCCAAGTTCTCTCTAATTTTCTATCAACTGAGTAAAATTTGAACTTCAAATTGTTTAATAAATACATTTTTTGCTGGAACCAAACATGATTTAAAAAAAAAAAATATAAGCACAGAAAGTCGAACCTTTTACCATTGAAATCTCATGTATACGATAGATTATTTTTTATAATTTATTCAATCTCTCAAAAAATTATTCATTTCATTAATTCTTCATAAAAATAATTTTTCAGTTTTACTTTAAAATTTTTATTTAAATGACTTGAGTAATGTTTTATTTTATTTTAGTTAATAAACGGGCGATTATAAAACAAACTATCATGATATATGAGACAGTAACTATCATATCGTTCACTGGAACGGAATAAAAATTTTGTTCAAGTTATTTTGAGATATGCGCTCAAAAATCATATGAAAAACAACAATTAAATTCTAACAGTTACGGTTGCAGTGATAAAATTTCAATATTTTCAAATGGCAAAACCAACTTTTTTTTGTTATTGGAATGTATTCTTCAGAACAATAATAAACAGCGTTGGGACGCTACCTGTAGTCCTAAGATCAGTATCGCCAAATAGACCAAGAAAGAATGAGAAAATAGATGTAGTCTGCTCACATGAAGTTCAACAGACTACTTTCGGCATGGTACGTGCTTTGTTCTAGGCACCATCTGCTGCTTGCAAAGTGTCATCGTGATTAAAACAGGCCGAGTAGAAAATTTGTGAAATGAAACACTATAAAATGTTTTACTTTTTGTTGCTTCTCTGCTGTCACTGACTGTTTTCTCTCTTCTTCTTTGTCTGTCTACCGCTGGTGATTTTTGTGCTAAAGATACCGTTCCAATACTATTTATTGGTTTTTGCTAAGAAGAACACATTCCAATGAAAAAAGTTGGTTTGCAATTTGAAAATGTAGAAATTTTGTCACCGTAACAGTAACGGTTAGAGTTTAACTGTTTTTCATATGATACTTGAGTGCATACCTCAAAACACTTTGAACAAAATTTTTATTTTCTTTTTGTGAAAGATCTGACAATTACAATCTCATATATCGGAATATTTTTTTTATAATCACCAAGTACTTCTGACTATAATTATGAAGTCTAAATTTTATATAATCCTTTGATTCTAGAAATCATATTCAGTAAAAAACATTGACAATTGATTGTCAATATTATTTTACTAAATATTATTAAACGTTTGAACGTTTCAATTTATATTGACAATCAAATTGACGCGTTACGATAAAATTTGATTGAATTATAAAGTTTTGAATATAATTATGTTAGGACAATCAATAATTTCATTATTTTAAGTCAATCAACAATGGGAAACATCGGGTGCAGACTGTCATATTTTCTTCATGACGGTCGATGGAAAAGTCTAAATTGCGTGTATTTATAGAATAGTGATATTCAGATTTTCTTAACTCAATCAGTTTTACTCGGAAAAAGGTAGAACCTTTTTTCAGTTAAAATAATAATGTCTCAAGAATATTTTATTAAATACTAGCCGCCTTTGGCGACCAGCCGGTTCGCCAGTATTACCGCTCGCTACAATTTTCAATTAAATATTTTAAGTAACTGGTCTCTTAAAGGATTCTCAAACAAAACATTTTTAATCTTCAAATTTTGATAGTCATACCGAACTTATATTGTTTAGATCGTTTCGTTCAATTTACTATATATATTTTGCTAATTTGTTGCCATTTCCGGTAAAACTTCAACTTTAATTAAAAATGTAAATGACGAAATTGCAATTAATATTAAGATATTTTTTAATAAAACCAAGCGTTTTATTTTATTTATCGTCTTTATTGTTATTTATTAATTATTATTATTATTGAATGTGAGTATTACAAACAGAATCGCTCGGTATTTAAGTCTTATGTAAACTACAAAATATTTTTCATCATTTATGTAATATCTCAAACAATAATTCAACAAAAATTTCTGAGATTCAGTATAAAATTCAGTTTTTAGTTTTGCTTTCAAAAGGATTGAAATGAAATCAATAATAATATTTTGTTCCTGCTTATAAATATATTTCAAAAATTATGAAGTCTAAATTTAATGCAGTAAGGTATCATATTCTGATAAATATTCTGGAGACACCAAATTTTAAATAAATGAATGAATGTTTCTATTTTCCACAATCAACTAAAACTTATTTATGAAGTTTTAAATGTTAAAAATTTAGAAAAACTCAACATTTTCATAATCTTAGGCCAATTAATCTTGAGAAACCTGCGCGCTTATTGGCGTATTTTCTTTGAAGCGATCGATGGAAAATCTAAAATTATCCTTTTTTTATTGAATAGTGATATTCAAATCTTCATAAATCAGTCAGTTTAAGTGATTGGAAACTAACTCTTAAAAGTCAGTGATTTAGTTGATTGGAAATTAACTCTATGACCACCATAAAATCTGTGCTTTCTCTTGTGGTGTATGCATTCTCCTTAATATCCGCTCGAATAAAACATCACATACAAAAGTACTACATAGAACAAACACATCAAAAGTAAACATAACATTTCAATAGTTGCCAAAAACAAAAGAGAGAAAAATGCAATTAATAAGCAGACGATATTTAGAAAAGTACAGATATTTAGACTGGAAAATGAAATTATCTGAAATTAAAAACACGCGCAGACGATATTTACAAAAGTAAAAATATTCAAACCTGAAAAGGAAAATATATGAGTTATTCCATCAATAAATGCCATAAGTTTGTTTACATCTTCATTATTTTATGAGTCATTAAATATCAAAATGGATCCGGGACTGAATAAACACCCTGTATAGAGAGTGTAAAAGATCATAAAATAATTTTTCTTGAATTTATTTTTTAGAAAAAATAATATTTCATATTTGTTTCATTTCCTACAGACACGTGCCGAAAATTATATTTTTGCAGATTTCATTTCCAAAAAGATTTAATTTATTTTCAGTTAGAGCTTTAATCAATGTGATGGCAACACTTTGAAAAAAGCTATTTTTTTCTCATGAATGCGAAACGTGCTTAATCCTCATTTTTATTTTTGACGAAAAAAATTATTGAAAAACATAGTTAAAATATTTATTTAAAAATTCATTAAAAATAGAAATTTAATTTTAAGATTAAAACAGTAGTATCATTTAAAAGATAAATTTTTTATCTTTAACTTCATGTAAAAATCTTTTTTGTGCGGTAATATTTTCGGCAGTTATAGCAGAAACACGTCAAAATTTCGCTTAATTTTTAAATAAATAAAATTCTAGTTAAAAATTCGAAAAAATAACCCCCAGGTGCACATTCCCGGCCTCCAAGGTATACACGTGCCAAATTTGGTAGCTGTAGGTTGAATGGTCTGGTCTGTAGAGCGCCAACACACACACACACACACACACACACACACACACACACACACACACATTGAGCTTTATTATAAGTATAGATATAGATATAGATATAGATGACTCTCAGGAAAGAGGGTTTGTATAAAAATTTAAAATTCGTAATTCATCAGAATATTTATTGACTCAAATTATATAAATACAACTATTTACTTCATTTAGACTGTTTTTATGAGATATATATTTCTATTACTGAAGGTTTAAAACTCAGTTGTTGGACCCTGATTATAGTTGGAATTTTGTATTTATTAAACCATGTTAAATGAGACTGAATAAATAACATGGGAATTTTATAAAGGCACTCAAAACTTTTTCTTGCATTTATTTTTTAGCAAATGAATTCATATTTATTTCATATTATTAATTTTATTCATTTCATATTTATTTCATTTTATACAGACATGTAGAAAATAACGCTTTTCTTATTAGCAGGAAGAGTTAATTCTTAATTTGAGCTTTCGTCAACAAGATAATTATACGTCGATAAAATATAATATTTTCCATGCACACTTAAAGTGTACTTGCTGGTTAAATTTTAGTTTTATTTTGTGTATTGATTATTGGGAAATATGCGTAAAATATTAAAAAAGTATAAAAAAAATAAAAACCTAATTAAAAAGGTAATTTTTTGAATTTTAAGATGATGTAAAAATAATTTTTGTGCTGTAATATTTTCAGAAGTTTTAGCTGAAAACTCCGAAATTTTACTTAATTTTAAATTTAAAAAATTAAGATTTCAAAAAGATTGGAATATGAACTAGATATGTCAAACTATTTCAATGTGAAACGAGTTGAATGTAAGTTAACAAAAATATAGGTTTGAAAATTTCTTTAAATATTTTCTTCTTATCCTTTCATAAGCCATAATTCTAATTATAAAAATCAATGCTCAATGAATTTAATGAAAAATAAATATTAATAATAATGTTTTGGTATAGTTTTTAGATTTCTTTCTATTATATGAGCGAAAGATAAAAAAAAGAATATTTTTTATGCTCTTACATTTCACTCAGTTAATAAAAAATATACGGATAATAAGGTGGATTAAAAAATAGAAATATCTAACGCCAAGAGGATTTAAAATATAAAATACTTAAAATAACTTTTTTTGCAGAAAAAAATTATCTAATCAAGATTCTCTTATGTGAATAAATCCCATGCATGAAGCTCAAATAATAAAAAAACTCTCTGTATTATGTCTTAATAAAAGTTATGCAAGACTGAATTTTAATTTTTTTCAGTGTTTACTTTTGAGAATACTTTCATTCTTCACATACCAAAAATGTATTCAATAATAATAAGAAGAAGAGAGAATAAAAAAAATGTCAGTGTTACATAAAAGTGAGTTATATAATTAGAGATTACATTGATTTTATAAGAACTTTTAAAATCAAAGTAGCTTGTAATTTATGGATGAATTTATTCACATATTTAAAAATACAAGTAAAATCATTTCAGAATTTTCACACATAAATGCACAATATTTAAATAATGAAACTGGGATTTAGTAAGCTGATGATATATAGAGCTTCTGTCAGCTGTAAAGATAATGTCTTTAATTATGTTTACTATCTTAATTATATCTTTTATCTCTGTTATAGCCAACTCCTTAATATGGATTTTAACATTTTAGGGTTAGTAATTTGTAGTTAAATTTCTCAATTCCTAAATATTTTTCTAGTCCAAGTTGGGGATAAGATGGTATATTGCCTTCTTTTAAAAGAAGTTTTAATTAAATTTATTGACTGGATTTTTAGATTGGACATGATGACTCATCAAACTTATGATTATGTTATATCATTATCATATTTGATGATTAAGTGTTCTTAAATCTTACAGTCAACACATTGTTAAAAGGTTTTTGATTTATAGCCTAACTTTTGGAAACGTTTTTGTTTTAATGTCGTCCAAAAACTTTGTATCAGACGTAATAGTTTTCTAGCGTTCAGTGATCATAACTTAGATGAAAATATGGTTTTGTTAGCAATTGAAAAATTCAAATTAAATGATAGTTCAATGAATTCATGTAGTTTGGGGAGAAATACAAGACATTTAGTAATAGGAAAAATAACCACAAAAGTCGAAATTAATAAGGCATGCAACTTCCAGAATCTGCTTTGAATCAAAAGAAATCCAATAAATCTTTTTTCTTTTTTTTCTTTCTTATTGTTGCAGTTTTCAGATTTTGCATTGTTAGAAAATAATTCTATATCCATAGTTCCTTATTCAAATTTAATGGTTCTTTTATTTATTTTTTAATCAAATTTAATATCCTGATAAAAAATAAAATTTTCCCATTTTTGAAAAAGCATCAGTATTTCTATCTTAGTTCAAAAGATTTATTTATATTTTTCAAATTTCTGCTAATTTTCAACACACAAGTGCATATTTATCAGAAAAATGCATCGAATCTTTATTGTTTATATTTTGCGGCCTTTCATTTGTAATCTTTTCATTTAAAAATAATAATTTCTGGAAGAAAGAAACAATACAATAAAAAAAACCCCAACAGGAGTGAATCATGAAACTTTTCGCATACTCTCCAATAAAAGCCTTATCCCTCTTTCCTCCGCATGAATTTGAGGACTTAAGGTAAGGCCTCATGGTATTGGTGAACGATAATTATGAAATATAGATCTTTGGCAGGAATCTATCAATTTATTGAAACTATAGGGAGAACATGCATCAATTTATTGACTCTACTTTCCAATAAAAGCCTTATCCCTCTTTCCTCCACATGAATTTGAGGACTTAAGGTAAGGCCTCGTGGTATTGGTGAACGATAGTTATGAAATATAGATCTTTGGCATGACTCTATCAATTTATTGAATCTATCTGGAGAACATGTATTTTGGACGCATTTTTTGCCTGCCGATTCATACTTAAATTTGACTAAAAACTACAGCTGTAATTACAAGGTAACATACCAAATAATTTAAATTGTTGCGTTCATGAGTTATTGTGATTGCATGCATGCGAAAATACAAACAGGCAGATGGTCAACCGTCTCACCGATTTGTTCGAAATTTAATACGAATCTATATTTTAGATGCTAAACCTGTGTACCAAATTTTATCTATCTACCTTTTTTGCATTCTGTAGTTATCGAGCTCACTTTTACTCAATTCAGTTCAGTTCAGTATATTAATGTCCCCTTTTAAAGCAGCATTAGACTTATTTCGAGTAATTTTGAGTCGTGGTTAGATGACAAGGAGAATATCTGAGTTGGTACCAACCCTCTCCAAATTTCCGCACTGCACCAGCGTTAGGACTTTTACCCCGACGCATTCACTTTTACTTAAATAGCTGGACAGGATAGAACTAGACTCCAATAACTGGAATGGATGCCACTCAAAATTTGATAGAAATCTATAAATTTGATCATTATTCCATTTATCGAAATTCAGCCGTATAAATCAAAAACGTTTTTATGTTCACAGCCAAACTGATATAAAGCCAAAAATGTGCATTTCGGATTCTAGGAGGTCTGCAATATGAAAATTTTTGAAAATATCTAATTCGAATTTTTTCACATTTAAAATAATGATTCTATATTTCATATAGGTGGAAGTAAAAACAGTTGCAAGTTTGAATATTGTCCCCACATATTTACATCAAATAAATGTTCTCGTCTGTAATCAGTTAGTCTTCACATATTTCTCCAAAAGGTTTTTCGCATTTAGTATTTTTCTTATGCTACAGTAAACTACACTTTCAACAGGACACTGTAGAAACCAAATTTATATGTGGTCGTTATAAAATGCTGGTGAAGCGTGAAGTTTGGAAATAAGAGCTATTCATTTATGTGCTTTCTGTGCAGATACAAGTTTACCAAGCACTTCAAAAGAACCGATTTAAATGTATCTCCATGAATATTTATGTGCCCAATCAGCATATTTAAAACTTGCAAAAAATTTGAAAATGCGTCTGGGGAGTTTTTTTCCAAACTGCTCTTTATTAAAGATTTTGCTTCTTATTTAAGAATAATTATTATTTTAATTTTTTTTATATCCCCTTGCTCTCGACCAATTTTATTTTACTAGAAATGATTCGTTATCGCAATTTTAAGGTATTTTTTTTTTTTACTTTTCTCGCGTTGGTGGTATATTTGAGCATTATGTTTTATTTACGTAATAAATAAGCAGTTTTTATAAAAAAGATTTTATTTTATTAATAATTTTTATTTTAAAATCGTTTCCCTTACTCTGAGAGGAAATGGCTACAATACTGCATTTTGTTAAATTATTCATGAAAAAAAAATATATTTGTGAAAATACATTTTGTGAAATTTTAAATGAATATCTCATGTATGATCAATAGAATTGAAGATTTACGATTGATAAAATATATTATATGCTTAATATATTTGCCGTTGATTTATATTTTCTGAATGTCTCTGATAAAGTTTACCGGAAATAACTTGAAACATATAAAGACGTTAAAAAATCTGCATAAATGTTTCCAAATCAAATGAAATTGTTCTCTTGCATTTAAATAGAAGTTAATTTTATTGTTTTCCAAATTAGATTGAAAAGAAGGTATTCGTACATTTGGAAATGTTTTATTGCACATTTTTCTCAATTTAGAAACAACAATTTTGTTTTTAATTATCATAGTTTTCATGAAAACACATTCGGTGGACAATTTTATAGTAATATAATAAAATAAATTAAAAAATCATTAATTATTTATAATTTTTTATAGACTAATATTGAAATTTAATCGATGAAAAGATTTAAATGCCTGTTGTTGTTTACAAAGTTTCAAAAACTGAAAATTTACAGCATTAATTTTAAACAAATTTTAAAAAATATTATTATTTTTGATTAAGCATATTTCGCCTAGTGATAGTTTTCTAATTAATATTAAAATTATCATAATAAAAGCAGAAGTTTCGTATCAGTTTTTCTCATTACTGTTGAGTAAGATTTCATTTCATTTCATATTTTAATATCAATAATACTTTCATATCAAATCATCATGCCAAAACCCATATCTGAATTATTTGATTTTCATTTACAGAAAAACTTAATTACTTAATAATTTTATTGCGTTCCGCAGTTATCGAGATCACTTATTTACGAACACAGACAGACCGACAGACTTCATGTGCGTACATTTTTTTCAAACTGTGACAGAAATTTACAAATTTGGTCGTAAGTACATATGCTATCTTGTCCATCATCTATCTAGCTCAAAGAGCCTTTGAATTGTAGAGTTACAGATAGAAAACAAACATAATGAGAAAAATGTTTTTTTTCGGATTCAAGGAACTCTAAAACTTTGAGATTCATTTAATTTTAAAATTTAAACTTTTTTGATGATTGCAATACTTTATCTAAATTTCCTGTTCGAAAGAAAATTGAATATAAAATAAAAACAATATAATAGTTGCTTTTCGGAAAATATTTTTATAGTAAAAAATTACATTCCATTGAATTAATTCGAATTAATGATCATGAAATTCTAATGCAGATTGTATTATTAGAGCATTTCAGGGTAAAAAAGTAGTTCCAAGACACAATTTGCTCATTAATATTTCGAAGGAAATTCATTCCGTTTCCCCTGCTTGAAAAGTATTGTAATTACATTTTTTGACTATAGTTATGAAAACATTTGAAAGAAAACTAATTCAAACAAATGTTTTCTTTTATCAGATGTATTAATGTGATCGTAAAAATTAATGTGTTCTAATTTGATAATTTAAGTATTGTTTTTAAGAAAAGCCTTCTAATTTTGGGTCAATACAAAATGAAAATGAAGAAACTCATCATAAAATAAAACAAAGTATTTCTTCATTTCTTTCGAATTTTAATATAATTGATTTTGATGGAACATTTCTTCGAATAAAATGGTAATTAATTCAATTAAATAAAAAGCGTAAAATAGGAACAAATGTGACATATTTATTCATTTTTTTAAAATTGCAATAAATTATATAAATTTAAGAATAAACCAAATAATTCGTTTTGATACTTTTTGAATTCGTAGCAATATTAATTTGAAATTAAAAAAACAACGAAACCGACACTTAATTCTCTAAGCCACAATAAATTGACCACATGTATTCAAATGCAGATGTGAAATAGGACTAATGTGACATATTTATTGATTTGTTTTGAAATACAATGAATTATATGATTTTAAGAATAAATCAAATACTTCTTTCAGATACTTTTTGGATTCGTAGTAATAATAATATGAAATAAAAAAATACTAAGCCTACACTTCATTATCTAAGCTAAATTTTTTAAAATGCAGGTATGAAATGGGAACAAATGTGACATATTTATTCATTTTTTAAAATTACAAAGAATTATATGAATTTTAAAATAAACCAAATATTTCCTTCAGATACTTTTTGGATTCGTAGTAATATTAATATGAAATAAAACAAAAATAATTAAGCCGATACTTCATTTCTAAGCCACCATAAGGAAATAGGACTAATGTGACATGGTAGGAAATAGGACTAATGTGCCATGTTTATTCATTTTTTTAAGTACAATGAATTAATAATTTAAGAATAAACCAAATTCTTCTTTTAAATATTTTTTGTATTCGTAGTAATATTAATAGGAAATAAAACAAAAATATCTAAGCCGATACTTTATTCTCTAAGTCACAAGAAATTGGCCACAGGTATGGAATAGGATTAATGTGACATATTTATTCATTTTTTAAATACAATGAATTTTATGAATTTAAATATAAACCAAATACTTCTTTCAGACACTTTTAGATTCGCAGTAATATTAATGTGAAATAAAAAAAATAACTAAGCCGACACTTTATTCTCTAAGCCACAATAAACTGAGCCCAGGCGAAAAGAAATATTCCTAAGCTCTATAAGCTATATCAATTAACTACAAGAGAAAAGGCTATAATAAGATAGTACCATTCTCTTTACTATATCAATTAGTCACAGGCAGAAAAGGAAAGAATCTAAGTCAGTATCTCAGTAACTAAGCTATACCATTTAATCACCAAGTTAGATTAAATGTACTTTGGGTATTTTGGATCCTTATAGTCATGTACTTCGTGTTCTCATACTCATGTATTTCAAGACCTCATACATGACGAAATTTGTTTTCGCATTGTACATTTTAGATATCAGACAACAAATTCTTTAGAGAGGATTTCTAACAATTTTAACATTTAATTAGAAGAGATTTTTATAATTTGTATAAATTTCAGTCAAAAGTAATGTTACAACCCCCCTGAAAGTTTAGAAAAAAGTATTCCACAGTTAAATACAAAAAGTTATAACCAATCGAATTTCGTTGCGAAGTTTTAAATAATGGAATTGTTTCTAGAAAAAAACGCATCAAAAATTTTTTTCAGTAATTTTTGTTGTTTAAATAATGTCTCATTTGGATGAAAATTAATTAAACATGATTCTTTGGTAAAATAAAATAAGATGGGGAAATTTTAAATTTTTTTTCCTAATTTTAAAAAAGCAGTTTCTCACTTTCTATCACGTTAATCATATTCTTTGAAATATGGAGGCCAAATACAAGATGAAAATGGACTTTTTTACAAAAACCTTCTTAAGACTTTTTATCTCAAAAGCAAGGTTTTTGTATTTAGTTTCATTGTGAAACGGAAAAAAAATTCAAGATACGGATTATATAGACAAGGATGAAGCAAGTTTAATTAAGATAACCATACATTTATTGCTTCTGAAATGGAAAGACTGGAATTTTTTCCCCTCTAACTCTTTTATAGAGGAATATATTTTCTTTCTTCGTCTTGGAATCTACGTCTGCTTTTCAATTTTTACAAGCAATTTTAAATCGAAAATTGCTTTTACGATAATAAAGAAACGCAAAGGATCGAAACATTTCTTCAAAATTCGTTTACAATGATTATTCGTATAAGGCATCATTAGTGAAAGCACGCAAGATTTGCATTTATATTCAATGGAATGTTTCATGATTTGTATGCAGTATCAACAAAAGGGTTTTTCTTCTTGAAAGCACTGTCACTTTACTAAGCAATTTTTTGTTTGTAGAGTAAAGAGATTTATGTTTGTAGAGTAAAATATTCAGAAATTAAATAAACTGTTTTTCTTAGTATAGGAAAGATCTTACCACAGAAATAAATCAAATTGCATTTTATATATAATTAGCCAAGTTTGGTGACCAGATGATTCTCTGGGAATATTAGTCGCTATTATTTTCAATTAAATGATTCCTTATGCATACTTTTATTTTTTAAATTGTCTCCTCAAACCATAGTTTTAAGAATTAAATTGTGATAGACACTAGAGTTTAGCTATTTTAATAGCTTGAAACATATTTTGTTTATTACATGAATTTTAATGAATGAAATAATGGAATGAATTAATGAATGAAATAATAAAACTCATATACTATAATGTCATTATATTTGTTCTCAAAATCTGCCTTCTATTTGACAGCACATTCCTTCGTTATACTGTAACTTTACTTTCAAATGTTTCATGTAATATATGGAAATA
Source organism: Argiope aurantia (assembly GCA_026543865.1). NCBI lineage: Eukaryota > Metazoa > Arthropoda > Arachnida > Araneae > Araneidae > Argiope > Argiope aurantia. The sequence goes on along the minus strand of JAPMOR010062800.1, from coordinate 490,025 downwards.
ATAAGCAAAAACTTTGTTTAGCTTCCAGAAGTAGAAGCAAATCACTTGATTAAATGTTTCATCAATTACTAAAAGTTGTTATAATCTGAAATAATAAAAATATTAATGAAAATTATAAAAAAGGAAGATATTAAAAAATGTTGTAAAAATTCAAGAAAATCTTATACTATAGATAAAGGAGTATCTTTTAAGATTTTAAAAATCGTTTTTTTTCAATAATAATTTTGTAGAAAAATGCCAAAATTTTATTTAATTTACATTTAACTAAAATAAATTTTCTAAAATAATTCTTAAAAAAATTAAAATGAAATCTACGATCGCAAATTTCAAGTTACCATGTGAGAATATTATTATTTTTTAAGTCATTATTTGTCTTAATTAAAGTAATTAACCAGTTTAATCCGGTTTGAAACAATTACGAGACTTCTCTATCGGTCTCTATCCCTCTCTCTCTCTCTCTCTCTATATATATATATATATATATATATATATAATCTCTCTCTCTTTCTATATATATATAAAATGATCATTTTTTAAACTTTCATTTTCAATTTTTCTAGCTGGCAAACATTGTTTTGGATCTCAACCGATTTTGAGATGAAATAGCAGCTATGATGTCATAGTTCTACATCAACCTTTTAAAAACGCATCTGCTGTCAAAGAATCATACGTAATAATAAAGGAATACTGGTAAAAGCAGATCAATCTTTTAAAAACGCATCTGCTTTCAAAGACGCATACATAATAATAATGCAATACTGGTATAAGTAGGTGAAAAATATATGCGATTAAAAGATGATGACGGAAATTGCCATTTATGCTTTATTCATTGCCTGCGCGATTTCGAGCTTCAATATTTATTACCTACGTCATTTCGAGCTTTAAAATCCCCTAGCCAAAACAACATCATGTTCTCACATGATAATGCAATTCTTAAAATTAAATTTCAAAACATTTCTCTGAAGCCTTTTCCATTCTTCAAAGTATGCCAACTTTGGACATACTATCTCGTTTGTAGAGGGTAAATAGTCATACATTCTCTTTTATTGTTAGTAAAGACTTATAAGTTAGTATAAGGTGAAGAAGATTTTTAAAAGAAATTGCAGTCGTTGAAGACGAAACTTTTTTTTCCAAATTTGCTGAATTAGCTTTAAACGGAAGAAAGTTGAAGATAAAATTTTTAAATGAGATTTAAAGGTGTGGACATTGTTCAGGTATTATGTGCAAAAAGGTGTGGACCCAGAACTATGCATAAGCGAAACCAGCGTGATTCACATGATTCAAATAAGAATTTAAAATTATCTTTATTTTTAAAAATCTGGTTGATTCACACACATGCACGCGCAGGCGCAAATAGGTTGGCACTCGAACATCCACGCATGCACGCACACACACCTCTAATAATAAAGTGTTTTCTCTCTATAAGTTTGACAACAGCTATCAAATTTGGTATCGATTACATATGTAACTTAAAGGGTAGGAACAAGCAATCTGACGTGATTAATTTTTTAAAAATTTAAGCTTAATTTCTATTAATTAAAAATTAAGCTGAAGATAGAAATTTTTCCCGACAACTTTCGAAAATATTGCACAAAAATGTATTTTACACTGTTCCAAAATTAAAAAAATATTCTTTTAATAATATTAATTTGATATCGTGAAAATTTTTATTGAATTTTAACAATTTTTTAAAATATTTTTTGTCTAATTTTTGACAATGGACTGCATTATTGCTCTAATAATCAAATCATTTTGATCCTTTCATAAAATATTTATCGTTTGGTTTCCTACTACTGTTGAAAGTTAAAAAAGAAAGGTTCCTTTTAATGTAGTAGTTTACAAAAAAAAAAAAATGAAATTATAGTAGCGCGAAATTTAGAAGATAGATGAGCCGGATATTTAAGATTTCAATAGCGCTATGATGTAATGGGATTGATCTCCGTTAGAAAGTACAAACATATACACAATAAATGTATATGTGCACAATAAACGTTCATGTACACAATAAACAGAAGTAAGACAGTTAAAACAGCACGATTTTAATGTTTAACGTAAGTTGTTGCTTACAAATAATTTATTATTGAAATCATGGACATGACCTTCGAAATACAAAGGTTGGGTCAGCTTAGATAAAAATAATCTTTTAAGTAATTAATAAATGAAAACTATTCTTATACTTAAGACAGTGATCTATCAAAATATTTTAGCTTTTAAAAAAGAATTGGATTTTCCACCGGCAAAAATATATTTTTTCCAGTTTCCTATTTCTTCCAGTTACGTGGTACAGCGACGAAAGTATACAATGGGTGTGCTAGACAAATTTTATTTAAAATATTTACTAGATAAAACTGGAGTCAAAATCTAAGCAAATTGCTTCATTATTTAAAAGTCGAAGGATTTTGACTTTTTTTATATTTAGCCTTTAATAAAGGTTACTTTTTTTATTGTGTATTCTTTTCAAAAGACTTCGCATTTTTTTTGTTATTTTTTTTTTCAGTAGCGCATAAGCCTATGGTTTTGTATTAAATCTTCAAAATTCTTTTGCCTTCTGTGGGAATAAGATATAATTTGCATTTTGCTGGAGCGTTCAGAAGATGGGTTTGAGATCTTCTAGATAATGAACATATTTACAGGAAAGGGATAAAAAAATAATAAAAATAACTATAAAGGACAAAGTAACGAAGCGAATAAGATTTCTTTTTTTTTTAATAAAGTTTTTCATTTATAGCATCTTAGTTAAGAGCTAATATTGGATTCTTCTTCTATAATATGAAAAAAAAAATTCGAGAGAAATCCTAATTTGAAATTTTGTTTTGTTTTACATTTAGAACGATGCATTTCGATTAAAAGTTTAAGTTCATAAGTTATTACTATAATATATTCACAATGCATATTACATATTTTTATAGTTATTTCGAGTGAATATCATTTAAATAAATTTCAATTGAACAATGTTTATTTGTTTCGAGTCGCTCATAAATTAGACCTTTTTAGCGAATGCTGGAAGGCAAAGTCTTCTATTATTTAACGAATGTTTTAAAACATACTCTTTTATTCTTTTAGAAAAAGATTATTGAAAATTGCGCAGTATCAAATAAACCTATTTAGATCTATTTTGTTTCAATTATCAATAAAAAAAATTGTTTCTCTACTTTGTAACCTGCATGCACATGGATGCATATTCATCAAAGAATATAGATTTAATGACATATGAATATGACAATGTTTATTAAGTTATTATTTGTAAATTGTGACACGTCAGTTTATTTTTATGCTACTTCAAAATTCAAATAATTAATTTTTCAGGGATATCAGTTATATGTCTTATCTGTGTGTCTTATCTTCAAATTAAAAAAAAATTAAAAATATATTTTGCAAAAATATTTTTCATCACTTTAGTTATTTCGCTCATAAACTCGTGTATTGCTGAGATATTCGGTGCATTTTTGTGCAAACAATATCTTTGCTATTATTAAAAATATATTTTTAAAAATAAAGTTGGATAAACAAAAATACTAAAATAACACTAAGAAATTTAGTTTTGCAGAATCTAGTTTTCTTAAATAATTTGCTTTTATCCGTAAGAGATTTGCTATGTGAAATTTGAAGAAATGTTGTATTACATTAGAAAAAGTTACGAGCAAGAAGCTAAAATTTTATTAAAAATTTCTATTTAACTAAGATTTTCTTATCTGTATTTTTTATAAAACTTGAAAGTTTCAACATAAAGGAAAAAATGGCATTTTAAATTAATTACAATATTTTATTTCATTATCTATCATTTTTGCATTAAGGATATTTAGTGAAATTTTTGTTTAAACATGAAAAATCATTTGATGAAAAAAAAAAAAAACAAATCTCTATACAACAATAAGTTCTTTGAGTTTAAAAAAAAGTTATATGATGTTACATTCATTTAATAATCAAATTTAATCATTCAAATAACATAAAAAGTTTCGTATTTTGTAAAAATGATCTAAGCCATAAAACTCATGTCTCAACCTATTTTCATTTGTAGAATTAAATTACACTTTTATTTTGTTTTAAATGTTCTCTTTTGAAAAATTCCTGCAGTAAAATGGATTTCTTTATACTAGATTTTCGACATTTTGTGTACTAAAATGTTCAATTTCACAGTTTCAAAAAATAAACAAATTATTTTTTTCACGTTTCGCAAGAATGCAAGCATTGAACTTTTGCACTTTTTAATAATACTTTTCACATCTGAAATTACACGTGAGGATTTTACAAGACAGGAAAAACAAAAAGAAGTGAAATATTAAATGTAACTGCTTGGTATGTTTTTATAGAAAAGGGGACGAAAAAAAAATTAACTCGCCTTAATTTACTTGAAATTTTCTGTAAAGCTTTATCATTAGATTATATTGTTGCGTCAAATACGGTTATAAAAAGGTTTTAAATATATTTTAGAAGAATACCCTAATAAATAAAAGAAGGGGCATATATTAAGTTCTGAATCTTAAATTCTAGTTTTAACAATGTTTTGAAGAAAATGTTTAATCTAAAGAATTAGTTTCGTTCGCCTTACTCAGACTAATAAATAAATATAATAAAATAGTGAAATGTTTAAAGGATACTGATGTAACAGTTATTTATAACCAAAATGCTGTCGAAACGAGCTCAAAAATAGCTAGTTATTTTTGTGATATCTCTAATGTATTTTCAAATTTGGAAAGAAACTGGCATTTATTTTTAAAAAATTAAATTTTTCATGCTTATATATATCTTTCAGAAATACATTATTTTTAATTTAAATTTATTTCCTGCTTTAAATAATGATTTTCCATTTGTTGTGAAATAAAATATTAAAACAATTTTTTTATCAATGTCCGAAGTACAATATATAGAAAGTTGAAGAATATAACGAAACCTATATCAATAAATTCCTTTCCTACAGAAATGTATGACATATTTGATAATCGTAACAATTTTTTTAATTAAATAAATTATTTGAATGTTTAGAGACATTTTATTACAATTTAGAATTTATAAAAACGTGGTTAAAATCGGAAATCCAACATTGTTTTATGCCATTATGTGAATATCTTTTACTAACTCAGAAATAAATTATTTATCTCACGCTTTTTATTACAACAAAATAGCGTTAATAGCTCTCTTTTACAAACAATATTTAAAAGAAGCAGCGATATTACAAATTTCTTCAGCTTTGGTTTATTAGACAAATGCCTGTCATCATATTACGATTCATTTTTTTCCATTGATTTCTTTAAATGCATTTTCAAGATAATTACTTTTTGCAATAAAACATAGGTTTTCCTTTTTCATTGCTACATTAAAAGTTCCTTTTTTCCTTTTTTAAATTAAACAAAAAAAGGAACATTTATAGTACTACTTATCAATAAAAATTGAAAAATATTAAATTGATAGTCATTACTCCTATTTTTTTCTTATTCCATTTTCAGCTACGCTGTCATTCCATTTTCAAATCCTCATGGTAAACATAATACACTAGAAAAAGAATGTAAACAATGAAAAACTATAGTAACATGTTTTCGTAATTTCTTCAAATATATCTACAAAATATTTTTTTTCTTTCTCTCATTTTTATTCGTGCTATTCTTATGCAACAAGAAACCGAATTTTCATGTTAACATCATACAATCTTAATTCATACGTCATCGTTAAAAAAACTCAATTTGAAGCGAGATAAGGTAGAAATCACTACAATTTATATGCGCATTTTCGGTATAGATAGATGTTTACAAACTCCTTCCGACGAACTAATCTGATGAATGAGTAGGCCATGAATATTTATGCCCTCACTGTGCATGCTAAAAACTTCTGTAGAACAAGACATTTTTCCCATACTTTCTTATGCCATTTCTATACTGTTGATAATTGTTATTTCCTTTCGTTTTATTCCTCCCGAATTTTATCTGATTCAGTTTTACCTTAAGCATGTGGCAATTACAGTTTTACCGACGATGTCTGTTGTTTCTATTTGTTTCTATTTTTTTTTATCTCAATTGGTATTTTGTGAGATTAAAAATTATCTATGCTAATATATATGCAGGCTTTTAACGAGTCTTTTATTAGTCATTTTTGTTTTGAAATTATTCCCGAAATTGAGGAGAGAGAATATTGAGTTTGGATAATTTTTTTATTATTTTCTCTGTTAAGAGAAAATTTAAACTCCAAATGAATACCTTTTGCTTAGTATTGAAAGACATTGGTTAACGTCAAGCTAAATATATTTGTATTTGATTCCTGATTTCTTTTTAATCACGCAGTTAATTATATGTAATGGAAATAGTATTTAAATAATAAGTTACACTCATGAATTGTTTAGAAAGGGTTAGAAAATAGATTTTAATCACTTAATTTATTTATAAAACAATTTATTTTTTGATTTTTATAAAAAAAGATTTTAAAACTTGAAATGCGTTTCCTTTAAATGTGTTGTTATTTTTAGAATTAAATATTTTCATAAGGAAAACAATTATCGCTTTTTTTCTTAAATAGCTTATGAAGGATAAATTTTTAATAGTAAAATAAAAGATACAAGTTTAAATGCATTAAAAATATAATAAATACATAATTTTGCAAATAAATAAAATAATTATTATATGAACTAATTCTGAAATAATAAACTAACCAGTATTTACTGAACAGAGATCATATGAAAACAAAAAAGAATACATATTTATTAAACGTTAGCAGTTAAAAAAATTGGAAAGAAAAAAGCAATTAAAAATTTCAAACTTTCCATATATCCAGGTGAACCTGCATAAGGATTTATGTGGTTATTGAATCAGGAGCTGTTTTGAAACGAAGACATATGATTTGTCAGCCATTGTACATTCAAAAAAGTTAATTTATGTCGGCTTACATTTTGTTGCTAAATTGCATTATTTCTTTGTTTCATCTATAGAGTGAATTTTTCTATTTAAAATGTTAGTAATCCATGGTTATTTTACTACTAATAATTAACAGAACAATGTATGAAATGTATGATGTATATAACGTAGATGTATTCACACAAGTAATGTATGAAAATTCAAATCGTAATTTTTTCAGCTGTATATTTATGGACACAAACAACATAAAATATATAGTTTTTATGCCATTTAGAGAACTTTTCCAATCGGAAGTATTTTAATTTCTCTAATGGTTTAGAAATTATCTATTATTTGTCTATAAATAGATTGGATACACTGAATGAAGACTCGATCTTAATTACTCTGTTATTTCAACGCCCCACACGGAGAAACGACAAGCTGCCACGAAGCAATTCCACCCAGAATAATATTTATCATTGATTATAGTAATTAAATTCCGCAAAGATAATTGATGAAAATTTTTATATTTGATAAAAATTAAATTACACATTAAAATTTATGCACAATATTACACATTAAAATTTATACACAAAAAATACACATTAAAATTTATACACAATTATTTTACAATAATTTTAACACAGCAGGCAGCAATAATTTTGATTTAATTTCAGGAAATTAAAAAATTAAAGCTAGTTCTGATTTCACATTTACAAGCAAAAGAAAAAAAAAAAAGATGAAATTATCTTTGAATTCCTGAGGAATATTCTGATTCAGGAAGTCTTTCACATAGGCTGAACTTTATACTGAAATATCAGGGAATACCTTTGCCTGATATTTTCTGTGACTGTCTACCAGTATATATCTATAGGGAAGATGCTCTTTATAATCATCTGCAATATCATTTTTCGAAAATAAAATATCTAAATTTAAACAGCACAGCGTATATTCATCTACCTAAAAAGAAATACATGTTTTCATTCAAAGGGATGCATATAATTAAGATTCAGAGGATCTAATAGAGATTACACAGACAGAGATTACTTATATCATTCAATTGATAACTTCCCAGTAATCGCACTGTTTGTCAAATTTGGTTTGAATGAGTTTACTCACACAAATCCCATTTAAGGTTGTTCTAGGCCAAAGATTTGGCATGTATCTTGTTTTAAAAGTTAGTTAAAAATGATGTGTCTCTTCACGTTAAACTGTGCACAGGAATACATGACTTTAAAACCTGATACAAAACTTTATTTAGGTTAAATAGTATAAAACTCAATCATTTTTAAAAAAGTAAAAAGACGATTTTATGAAACATGTCTTTCAAATGATTGAAAATTAGGTATTTTATTAGAATATGAATGAGTAAAAAGAGAAATTTTCGAAGCATGCCTTTCAGATGATTGAAATGAAGGTATTTTATTTGAATATAAAGAAACGACACTGTACCTTTTCGTATTGCACTTCAGATGGCGGACTGACAAATGCGGATATCACTGAGTCTGTTTCTTAATCAATCAGCTAAGAGCTGTTTTGAATTTTCTGTAGAGTCAACTGCGCCAACAGTATTTAATCAAGCAAACTTTATTTTATTCTGAAGGTTCCACTGAATTTGTTATTTTGAGTGAAGGCAACAGCATTAACATGCATTTTGAAGTTTTTTGCTAAGAAAAAGAGTTTAAATTTTTGGTGATAGATTTCGATAAATATTAACTTCTTTTTTTTGTCAAGAAGGACCTAAGTAAGATGAAATTGCATTGAAAAAAATTCATTTAGTTAACCATAGAAGAAATTTTATGTTAAATATACTATATTTTTAATAAAAAAAAGGAATTTTAATTAATTTTGTATGTATTTTTCCAATTGTTTTTATTTGCAGAAATAATCATTGTTATTGTTTTAGAATGACCTCGTACATGTTTATATCATAAGTTAAGAATGTTTATACATATATGATAATTAAGGGATCTTAGTGACTATAATTAATTTCATTAGGATTCATTATAGTCAACATTACAAAAATCATCCTTTAAAACAATAATGCTATTCAGTTAACTCATGAAATACTCATGTTTTGTATTACACACGTTTCAAAATTTCTCATTTTCAATAAATTTGATTGACCGTTTTAAAGATCCGGGACAGCCGGGTAGGTAGGGTGTTGGACTCGCGTTCATTAGGTTGCGAATTCGATCCTTGCCTGCAGGAGACTCTCCGTTGTTGGGTGGCTGGCGTACGTATAAATCTGTCGTGGTCACAAAGTCTTCGATGGCGAGAGTACTGGATCAGGGGCTATCGTTCTCTGATTCAGCTCTAAATTACGATCTGTTAAGGAATTACATGAATGAAGTCCACCCCACTAAAAGTGTTGCGACCTGAGTGTAGCTAAGTTGTACTTTTGGCCCTATTTGGCGATATTGAAAAAACAAGAGACGGACCATTGTCTTAAAATCACTGATTTCTAAAGTCAGTGGGATTGTCTATGACAAGTGCCATTAGAAACAACAACAATATAACATCGTTTCAACAGACAAGATTAGACATTTAAGGGCGTGTAACTTTGATGGCGTTCGAGATTAATTAAAAAAAAACCACGCTCGAAAATAGTTATATTTTTGAATATTTGCATAGAAAAAAATTAAAAAATCAAAATATACCAATATAGAAAAAAAATTGGCCTTTTTTGCTTAAAAAGACATATAAAATAAAAATCTTTTAGTTTTGAAGCTTATCAAATGATTTGCTTGTAATTTCACAGATATCTCTTTAAATATATTATCTAGTTCCTGGACTAAAAAAAAAAAGCTGTATTTCTATCCATGCTTTAAATGTTGGGGTTCGACTAATAAATAACACGAAATTTGCATTTTATTTCATATTGTGAAGCCCTAAAACAACTATAAAATATTTCTAAATGAATAGATTATTTATTCTCTATTCAAGAGCTGCGAAATATATTGAGAAATTATTATAACACATTTGAACAAAAGATATGCATAAATTTTTAATTTGTGAGGTTTTTCGTGCGAAAATTTTATCAAAGATCAGAATTTGAGAAAGTAGCCTTTAAAGATGTAAAATAACATTAAAACGTATACAAATACAAATATATAAATCAGTGTAACTTTCCAAAAAATAGACTTAGAAATAAAATTTTAACAGTTTTATAATAAAACTGTTAAAATCCTAAGAATATTAAATAAAAAAATGTCATCATTTCCCAAAAAATCAACTTTTTAACGTAGTCACCTACCTTAAACTGTAATAAATATTTTATAACTTTGTCCAAAGGGTAGACTTACAATTACTTAGGAATATAAATAATAAAGAAAGGGTATAAACTAAACAAGACTACTCATTTTGAAAGCCTCGTCTTATCTGGCAGCGTTTGTTAGAATATCTTAAAAGCGCTAAGATGAACCATTATCCCTTAACAGAATTTTGTCACAATGGATTAACGTATGCGAAGATTCGCTTTGTTGCCTTAGGCGAAAAGCTGGGAACAATTTAAATCTCTTAATTCTACTCCCATTAATTTCTAAACTATCTTTTACCCTTGAAGCTACCCAGTCACAAAAGCAAATTCAAGTAGAATTTATCTTTATCTGAAAACGAGTTTGGTAGAATCTTTTAATGAATATTTACCAAATGGAGAACAGTGTCTTATTTTATAATCCATCTTGTAGCCCTTAGGGAATGACTGAAATATACGTCTCAGTGGATGATTAATTGTTAACAGCAAATTTCAATCACCTCTGGACATAATATAAATTCTAATATTTTATTTGCATTTGTTTGGGCACTAGAACAAATATGTTGGCCCCTAAAATAACGTTCTATATTTGTGAAGAACAGTGTCTTATTTTATAATCCTTCTTGTAGCCCTTAGGGACTGACTGAAATATACTTCTCAATTCATGATAAATTGTTAACAACAAATTTCAATCACCCTTGGACATAATATAAATTCTAATATTTTATCTGTATTTGTTTGGGCACTAGAACAAATATGTTGGGCCCTAAAATAACGTTCCATGTTTGAAAAAATATGCAGCTAAAATTAATGAAATGAAATTTCATGTATAAAGTATGGAAGACATTTCCGGATGGATTTCACTAGAGAAAAAAAACTATAAATTCGATGATGCAAAATCTGGTGCGCGAGGAAGGTTATTGCATTGAAAATGGTTGCTTGTGGGGTAGCGGAAATTACTGCTGATAAATTAAAGATTATTTTCTCTGAATTTCGTACTGCACGCCATGCATTTTTGTACGAGAATTTTTTCCATGGATTGAAAAATTAATGAAATTAGGCATAATCTCTTTTCCATACATTCATTGCAACTATTCACACATTTTTGTTTCTTTTAAGACAGAGTGAAGATCTCTTTTATCGGCAACTGATATTACTAAATTTTTTGCGGAATTTGTCTTCCCATTCCTTTCACAATCTGTATAGAACGTTTTTGCCGGCGTCCTTGTATAGGGGTAGCGCATCTTCTCCGTGATCTGGGCGTCCCAGGTTCGGGCATGGTTTTTCTTCATCTGTGTTCTAACTGTGAGGTGTGTGAATGTTTCCCCTGTAAAAAGGGGCTGTGCAAGCGAACGTGTGAGTTTCATCTTCATATGAGTTGGAAGTCAGACTTCTGCTCTCGGGTGCTCAGGGGTCTTTACGCTCAGAAGCTACTGCATCCCCTTTCCGTGATAATGCGGACACGAAATCATGATCGTAGAGCATTTTTATTTGATTCCATTCATTAATTTTGACAATTAATGTCTCAAAATAGGAAAATTTATTTTATGGTAACACTGAATTATTAAAAAAAAATTCCTCTCGGCAAGCTGGAAGGCAAAAGTAGATGCCTTTACATGTAAATTACTATTTTCCCAAGATTAAATTTCTAAGTTTCTTTTTAATTCTTAGACAAAACCTAAATGGTAAAACAGCCAAAATGAGGGATTGAGCATCCTTTTTTAGACCCTAACTTCTAAGATATTTAAATTATCGAAAAACTTTAAATACAAAAGTTGTTTGTCTTAATGAGGCGCTAATTTGGCTAATTGGATTTATCTTTCTATCTTCAATATTAAGAAAGTTATTGCGAAATGAAAATTTCAACCCCTCATCATTTCTACTCCCTTTGAGCTAGATGGCCCATTTACGAACTCATCAGAGATTTTTACATTTTGGGTTCTAGGGGCTATGATGGGGGAAGAGGTGAAGAAATTTTTTTCGAAGTTGTGTCATGAGAACCATTGCAATATGTAGTCTTTCTATAAAAATCTACCTAATATTCGAATGCCAGAGCTTAAAAATTGTGTTTATACAAATTATATGTATATATAAGAATCTATTAAGATGTATTTTTCAACTTTAAAGTGTAAATCAAAAATAAAAATTTCAATCTATTTTCAAAAGTTTCACCTTAAAAAACTTACAATTTATCGAAAGATGATTAACACTATGAAATCTAAAAATACTTTCTTGCACGTATGTATGTAGTGCGGTGGGGGGTTACTGATACAAGTGAAATGTGAATTTCAATTTAAACATATTTTTTACTATTCCAGAAAGTTTCCTTATTCTTCTAACAAGCACTTTAAAAAAAGAAATGCGATTTCAAGTAGTACAAAATTTCCATTATGAATGAAAAGTTTCCGATTTTAAATCTATTTGAATTTGAACCATTGTAGATATCGAAGATGGAACTTTAGTTGATAAAATGCCTTTCGAACCTCTTTACGTTTTGAGTATGGCTGATTTAATGCGTTCCTGATATTGTTTTTCGACAATTGGTTTGCTCAAAAAATCCGATTTTTAACTACCAAAATGTCGCGACGTGTAGTTTCTTAACAGTAAAGAAGCCTCTTAACTTTATTTGAAAAATGAACTTCAAATAAATCTGAAATAATTGTAAATTTTGATTCTTCCGAAATTTTTAAATAATGATAACTTAGCGTTTGAATATTCTCCCTATTCTTTTTTTATAATTATTTAAACAATAGATAAATGTTACTGCGAAATGCTAATCGAGTACATAATGAGGTTTGGTTTCAGTAAGTATATTGAAGCAATACTGGAGCTATTTTAGGACGGATCGAGTCATTTTTATATTGTGGTTGGAAGATGAGAGCAACCACTTATTTTAAGTGAAAAATATTTTGCAACATGTACACCGATTCTAGGATATGCACTAAATAAATAATAATATTTTATCAAAAGTAAAAATTCGAATTCTGAATAATTTCGTCAAAACACGTCGCATATTTCATCAGCGGTTCATCTAAGGTTTAAGATTACTATTTTGTGTCTACTTATTTCGCCATTTTTTGAAAACTAATTTAAAAAGCTTTCTAAAAGGGGAACGCGAGATTTATAAATTCTTTTTTCGAAGGATAAAGTCTGTCTGGAAGGGATAAACACGTTTCGCAATCGCTCGTCGCCATCACAATACAGTAACATTCAGTCCATATTTAGAAATTTACAGACATAGTCTCTTAAAAAAATTGTATTTTGTTTCCAGTTTTCGACGTCGTACATTTTAATATTTTTCAATAGATAAGAAATATCTGTCTCATTAGTGAATTTATTTTTTTATTTCAGATATTTGATTACATAAATTGAGTTAGAATCTAAAATCTGCAATGAATCATTTTATTTTTTATTTCCAAAAGTATATCTTTACAGAATTTCTGGTTTTATGTCTTGAAAATATAAAATGACCTATGAAATATTTTTAGAGATATTGAGTTAACTCTTGATTTACTGAATTATTTTATCATCAATTTTTCAAATTTTTTTGAACCATTAGTTACGTTTAAACATAGAATAATCCAGGAAGAAGAAAAAAAACCTTTTTTAATTAATTAAATTAATAATAAAAGATTTTTAATGTTATTTTTAATTGAAATCTATTGTTTTCTATTTGAAATACTATTAGAAAAAAAGTTTTATTGTGAAGATATCAGTCGCATTTAAACGGTACTTTTTGTAAATAAAGCACCGTCTGTAAATAAAGTGTGAAATGGTACCGTTTTTCATTGTTTTGTATTTCTGATTTATAGTAAATTTTTTGTTAATATTAAAGTATTTGATTTTCTTTCATTTGCTGCCAATGAAAAAAATGATGCTTTAAAAATGAGTGTAAATTCAAATCTTGATTATTAAATTATCTACAGAAAATGATTTACAAATGTATTATGTAGTGCAAACAAAAGAGTTGTTTTTGAATATACTAATATGTCCTGTATTTGGACAAGATTTTAAATCATTGATATAATTTTCATTTTAAAATTTTTATTTCTGAATAGAACTTTTCTAGCATGTTTTTGAATATGGAAATTCATCATAATTAAACAGATATTTGATAACAAGTCATTGTAAAATTTTCAGTTCAAATGAAAAACTATACAAAGAAAAGAATATTGCAATACGCTGTGCAATAATATGTCAAGTAGAAATTAAATTTTCAACAAAATGCTTAGCTCTCCTTTTTTCATGGCTTTTTAAACATTGTTTTATTTAATAATATTAATCAAATTCTATTTTAAGGTAAAGGAAATTAATGGTTCAGCATTCCATTTTTTTTTCAAAAATAAAAACCACTTCTTACTTTTCATCAGTCATACATATAAACTTGAAAATATAAATTTTAAATTAAAGATGATTAAAAGATAATACATTTTTTTCTCTTCCACTTTTCAAACTTGAAATTCTCAATGGAAAAACTTCTATTCTTTCTTTAATTTATGAAAAAATATTGATAAAGATTACAGATACTAAGATAAAGAAGATTAATTTAAGATAACCATGCAATTGTTGCTTCTGCGTCGGGAAGATAAAAAAAAATTTTTTTGTAGTCAGAATTCTTTATAGAAGAATATCTTTTCTTTCATCATTTTGGAATCTGTATCTGTGCTGTTTCTACCTTTCATTTGTTACTAGCAATTTTAAATCGAAAATTGCTTTTCCAATGAGAACGTAGAAAAAAAAAAGAGATATTTAGAGGGTGAAATTGTTTGAAATGGCGATTCATAGTAAGCATCGTTTGACGAGCACGTAACATTTCTGTTTTAATTTAATAATATGCTTCCAGATTTGTTTTAAATGGTAAACTTATTTTTTTCTCATTTCAACGTATACATTCTTTTATTTCATTCTAGTTCATTGCATCGAACATTTTTTTGCGAGATTCATAAGATTTAAGATTCATTCTACTAAATAACATGCCAATAAGTTTGAAACATCGGAGTATGCTCTTATTGTATATATTTGTATCTCTGCTATTAATAACTGAAAATATTATGTAGTAGAATAAAATCGTTTTATTTGGTACAAAATATACTTCGAGAGATAGGAATGTGCATCTAGTAAAGCGTTATATTTTTTTAAAAACTAAAATAAATCGTGAGTGTTTGGTCATGTAGTTTTTATCAATGAATTTATTTAAATTAATTTAGACCAGAAATACTGATTTTAAAAATATCCCGATTTTGGAAATTACAAATTATTACTAACTTGGAGAATTTCTGTAATCTCATGTGCTGAAATATGACAATACGAATCAATTATGGCGAAGGGAATCAGGTTGTCATCATCAACTATAATTGATTAACAGAAGTTTAATACATCTTTCAGTGAAATATATGTAAAAGGAAAATCAGTAAAGGTCAAATAAAGAACAAGTAAATTATATTGATAATCAACATAATACATTCTATTCCCCTCTGTGTTCTCAAACAGCTTTCCTCTCTTTGTGAAAACAAACCAGCGAGAATAGGTCTCTCCGAAACGTTCGCGCATAATACAAATTATATTACTTTCATTTACCCCTGAATAAAAATTTGGTTGAGGCAGTAAACGTCTCGAGTGGTGAAGTTTATTTTCATAGTCCTGCATATGAGCGTACTGTGCTTTTTAGTATAATAATGTAAGAGTAAGAATTTTAGAGGTCTTTTTTAGATCCGTTGGAACTAAAATTTGACGATGAGCTGCAATTTTAGCAACAAGATCACATATCAAATTTTATTTATATGCCATTGATTTCATTCATAGGCCATTCAAATTTCATTTATATGCCATTTTTAGATTTCCCATTTATATGTATCGTCTATATACCGAATCGGTATATAGACGAATTTTGGGAAAATCATTCTGGAACATGCCCTGATATATACTTTAAAACTTTAAACACAAAAACTATGCATCAGTTTCCTTTTATCCAAATCATTATGTTTTTGAGTAATCACATTTACATGCTTGACGAAGTACAGACCGACAGATGGTAAACACTTCAGTAGATTCGACGCAAAATTTGATATCTTACTTCCTTTTAGATGCTAAAAGTCCAAAATCCATGAAATTTCCTTTATCTAGTTTTCTACATTTTGTAATTATTTTGTTCACTTGTATTCGAATAGTCAGGACTTTCTAAGAATGGATTTTGGTCAAAATTTGATAGAAATATACAAATTCGACGTAAAGAATACTACCAAATTTCAATCATCAAGTTCAAAGCGTGCTGTGTTTACTGTGTTTAGATGCAGACATAATTCTAAAAATGTTTTAACTCCGGAAATTCTGAAATATGGAGATTAATCACTTTCTCGAGTTTGAAATTTTTTACAGTCGCCAGATTTTGTAACCTTAGTTCATTTGTGAAAACGTACGAACTTTCAATTTTCATTTAACTATACATAGTTTTCGTCAAAAGTAAGGCTTAAGAATAAAATAAATAATTTCAAATGTAATAATTTGTGTAGCCGAGAAAAAAATTCAAAAAATTGACTATCGTGTTTATTTATTGAAACTGCAATTGTTTTTTTACAAAACTGTAACTAATATATATAATTCCTGCGAATATTTTAAGAAAACATGATTCTATAGAAAGGAATCATAGCTTAATCTTGCAGTTTTAATGACAGACTCCAGCACTTGACTTTTCATATATAAAATAAGAGTTTTATAATTGTAAGCAATCAAGTGTATGAAAGCATTTTTTTTTCTTTTAATAATGCTTTGAAATATGCAGAAACTACACTAATAGTAAACAATTAATTTTCATAGATTATTAAATGGGTATTATTTAGATAAAAAAACACACTTGTTTAAAATTTAATAAATAATCCTTTGTTTTTCTTCTAGAAAGCTTTCTTTCTTTGTTTAAAATTTAGTTAAAATTTTAAACAATATTAGAAAAAGATTTCTATCCTTATCCTATTTTCTGAAATTTTATAGAATCAGTTATAATTATTCCCGAATTTCACTTTACGAAGCTTGAAAAGCATAACAAAATAAAACACTTAAATAAAATGGCAAACCATTTATATATATATTATATTTTGGTCATAAAACATAAGCTGGTTAATAAAATTTCTGAGCTTTTAAAATGATATATTTTTTTTAAAAGATGGAAATTAGTAATGCAACACAGCTATTTTCTCAGTCAAAGTATGAGGTTTAAATTTACTCAAAGAAGTTAAAAATTTCTAAATCAAAAAGTCATGTTTAAGATTAAGAATTTAGTTCTTTTAAATTTTTTTTTCCATACAATCTTTTTTCTTTGAGGTTGTTAAGTAAAGTAGCGCTTCTGTGATTTTGATTCGAAAATGTATTATATGGAGGATAGGAGACATTTGAATTTGTATTTAGAGGACATGAGATTTCCTAAGAAAATAAAAAGAGGGAGAAATCGGGCAACTAGTTGAGGTTAGAAGACTGATTCTTTGGTTCTTTCAAAAATATAGATAGCTTTCATATTTATTTAACTCTATACTGTAGGAATTCCGTATTTGGTAAAGGAAAATTCAGTATTTTTGTTATGACTACTATGCACCAGATCTTTTATTTACCAATACGTTATTAATGTCCGTGTATAGAAAATGCAATTTGATATTTGTTAGCTGTTTTTTAACATAACTTTTTTCATGCTTGCATAGAAGGACTTTTATAATCGATATTTTTAGTCATCCGACGTGCTATAATTTTAAAATTTTATACACTTGTTGATTCTTAATGACAATGCGTTATTTTAGAAATTTTCAAATTTAGTTATTCCTTAATTTAATCAAATATCAATTTTTGACAGTGCATTTAGAAGAGAAAGCTTCAAAAATTCCATAACATTTATAAAAATATTATAAGTTTAAAAAGAAAATACTTAATATAAGGTTAACAAATTCTAGTTTTTTTCTATTACACTATAGAAAGTTTTACGGCAATATTAAAAACATGTTTTCAAAAATTATTTTTTTAAATATTTATTCATTCAAGGATTCCAAAATTTGTTCTTTTATTCAGAAATACCACACCAATTTTTTCTTTCTTTCTGAAATATTCCATTTCTCCAATTTCAAAAATAAACAGCTTTTCACTTTTTATTTTGTAAAAGATGAACCGTTTGAAATCTATCGTGCTTTAAAAATATAACTTAAGTTTCGTATTTTTCATACCTCATTCGAAATCTCATGTCAGCTTCTGAAGGGTTTGAATCTGCCGAAAGAATTCAAACATTAAATGTGACTATTCGAAATTTCTTCCGAGAATAGAAAGTGGAAAAAATATGCTTAACCTTATTGGAAGTTGGGCAAAGGCTTTAGCATTAAATTTTATTGTATCGTTGAATGTCTAGAACTATTTTTTATTTTTTCGTTCTTAATATAAAATTTTCTTTTTTTGATAAGATCTAATATTCTTGAAAGAGAGAGTATCTTATTTTTTAAATAATATTTTACTGCAATATTGTATCAAAATAATATAAAATCAAACATGCATTAATAATTTCATGTTTAAATAATTAATATAAGTTCTTTAAGTTAGAGTAGGTAATTTTTTTATTTTTTGAATATTTGTTATGACAGCAATAAGAAAAGTGAAGAAGAAATTAAGTTTAAATAAAATATAAATTAAATTTGAATTTGAAACAAAAATTTTGCTTTCTGGCATCTTAAATGCATTTTTACTGTATCTGGTATTTATATAAAAAAGGGAAAACATAAAAATTCGTCTTAATATATGTTTACAAATAATTCTATGATTTATTTCAAATTGAAAATTAATTTGAGTTCAATTATAGTTATGTCCTGTATGAAAGCAACAATAGTGATATTGTGAAATTTATCTCTTAATTTTGGCCAAAGACAAATGAAAAGAGGGAAGCCAGGTCAAATTTGATCTATTCTCTTCGAATATAAATTAACACGATAACTACAAAATGAAGGGAGCTTATAGATAAAATTTGGCCTTCAGATTCAATATCTTTATCATAGACACCCATCAAATTTTGAGCCAAATCTAAAAAAGGGTAGACTGTCTGTCGGTCTGTATTTTCAAAAATAAGTAAATGAGGTAAGTCAAATAAGCATTGACTTCAATACTTCAAATATGGTATTGCATTATGTGAATACATCTGTAATTTTGAGTTAAATTTTTGCTTCAATCGGTTGGGAAAAAAAGCCTAAAACACAAATTCTATTTTCGTGTACTATTAACCGCGTTTCAGGGATTAATCGCCAAAAATCTGTCACAGAAAAGAATCAGCTAAATTCAAGCAAAGATTAATATTTTGTAACTATTGTACGCCAATATCATGTAAATATTCTTTGGGATAACATCTTTATTACAGTCTATGCCAGAAAGTTATATAGAGATCATGAGCATTGGTTTAATGATGGTTTTTATTTTTATTTTCGTACGTTGGTCTAAAGGATTGCAAGTTTTAGATTTTACAATTTTGTGTGTGTGTTTTAAATTTGTAGATCCACGCAATAGGTTTTTATATACGTTGATCTCATAGGACTTCGGATTGTTGTCGGTTCTATTTAACTACTATGGTAGATGCTACTATCTACGAGTATCTGGAATCTTAATCTACAATACCATCTTCAATGTTTCGAATATTAAATATAGGCCATACTATATTGTCTTCGACTGATTTTATAATTATTAGACAGAAAAATTTTGCCCTTCAGGATATATATAATCTATATAAATATATTGTATTCCCAGTGTTGGTGATAATTTAAAATAGATTTCTTTTTGCACAAGGAAAAATTCCAAGATTGTCTGTCAGTTATTTGCATCGATTACGTAATTTATAAGTTTTTCAACAATAGCTTTTAAAATCACACTTTCGGAAATGCCTAATTTAATTTGAGGCACCTTGTAGTTTTAATTAATACAGTTGAAATTTTGCTACCAATTAGCATTACTAATTTAGAAGTCACGTGACTAAATGTGAATGCTATTATTTTTTCACAATAATTGGAAAGGTTTATCTATAACTGCGTTAAAGAGTTTTTTAACTGACAAATTTTTTAATTTACATAGTTTTTTTTATTACTTTAACAGACTCAATTAATTTTCCATTGGAATATTGTCACGTACATACTTTAGTATAGAACTCAATGACACACACAAGAAGTAGAGCTAAACCAATTTATTAACTGAACTCAGAACACAGTGACTGACAAATCTTTTGCTTTTATACTAGCAGGGAAAGTTCCAGAATACTTTTCTGGAGACAGTAAGAAAAGTCCAGAACACTTGTCTGGTAAACTAAAGAAATATACAGTATCTTCTGGAACTTGAAATAAAGGGAAACATAAAATCAAGGAATTAAATATTTACACAAACTCTGAATCGCATTGTCACTAGCGGGATTCGAACTCACAATCTCTTGATTATGAAATCAGTGCTATGACCATTCGGCCATGGAGAGTCGAGAGCCTCTTTTCAATGCGACAATATCATGGTTCTGATGAATTGACAGAAAACCTCAACCTTGCAAAGATGACTGCATTTTCCAAGAGGTAGAATGCATATAAATGAGGCCGCATCGGGAAGAAATAATTGGGTTGCAATAAATATGGCAGACTTGAATCCACATGTTTTGTTCCCTATTTTGTCCCCTTCAATTGTTTGTTATGAAAGAACGAAACGATTTGGCAAATTTTGATCAACGTGTTTCTCCCAAATAAACAAAATAAAACACTCTGGTATTAGGTTATTTTAATGCCAATCTATCAGTTTCTCAGAACGAAGCTATGCAAGTGAATTGTTCAGTTTCTATTTAATTTTTGAATGCTTAAATCTATTATGAATGAAATGGGATAAAACGTATATAATATCAAGGAATAGTGTAAAAAATGCTATTAAAAATTAGACGATATACAATTATATACTTATGAAGAGATTTTTTTGTAATGTGTAAGTTTTCGGAATTTAAAAATGACCATATAAATAAAATATATTTGAATTAAAAAACCGGCATAATCGAATTTCCATTCAGTAACTCAGAAAGTTAACAAACAAGTCTAAAAGCTCGAAAAGCTTATGTTTAAAAGACCATGGAAAGAAAATATATAATTCATTTTATTCTCCTTGCTCTATCTTTGAATTCTGAAAATGATAACATTATCATTATTCTTTAAGAAATAAATATAATAATGACTATAAATTGTTTTGATTAACTAATCTTGATTAAAAGGCAATCATATAGAATTAAAAGATTGAAAAGAAGTATTTTTCTTTAAAAAAAAGGAAACATATTAAATCCCCTAATGACATAAAATCTAAAATGAACAAGCAAAACGCATTATTGCTCAGAAAGAAAACCGACTAATTAAAATTCTTTTAAGTGAATATACGTTATGCATGAAGTAGAATCAAACGTAAACTAAAACAAAAAGAATTTTAGAATGATTTTTAAATAAAGGCATGCAAGACTTGATTTTAATTTTTTAGTGTTTACTTTTGAGAATACTTTTCTTATCTACAGACCATAAGTTCTTCTGGGATTAAGAAAAAAAAGTCTCCAAAAAGACTACTATACATAAAAACGCGGAGCATAGATTGTGATTACAAAACTTATATTAAAGTTTTTTTTAATTTAAGAAATTCGTAATTTATGCACGAATTTTTTTATTTTTTTATTTTTAAAGCTGGAAGTAAAATCTTTTTAAGAAATTTTTCTGAATCAATCCAGCATATAGGGCTAAACTTCCAATGTCGTGGTCTAATAAGTTGAATATGAAAAACTCCAAATATCTTTAAAGAGATGCTTCTTAATTATTTATATCAATTATACAAAGATCTAAATAAAGTAGCAACAATCTTCAGTTGCTCCTTTACTGTTCACTCAAGGTATCTCTACTACTAATAATGATGCATGCGTTTGTATATGTTGGGCTCTACAGATGAGAACGCTTCATCTCGAGTTGCTTAAGTTTGCACATACACATACTTTTCAGGGTTGGAATGTACGCTTTTGAATGAGCTTTTCGAATTTTTATTAGAGTTTCAATGAATTAAAATATAAGTGAAACATTCAAAATATTATCTTTTCTATGAATTCAGTTTAATAGCTGAATGGGTTTTTTGAAGTATTTTTAAATATATTTAACAGTAATATAATTTATTGCTGAGTTGAAATTCTTGACATTTATTTTGTTTCAAAAGGGTGTCCCAAAATTAGCTCAAGATTTGAATTTGCCACCATTATTGATATAAAGTGTTAGCAACCTTATTAAAAAATCCATTCGACAGCTGATAGTTTAGGGCTAGTAAAAATGGGGCATTACACGATAGAACAACGTTGTCTCATTGTTGAACAATATTTCAAAAATGATGAATGTCTGGCTATCACATTTCGATATTGGCCCTCTAGATCGTGTGATTTAACACCATTGGATTTCTTTTTATGGGGACATTTCAAATAAAATTTCTACGCTAACAGGCCCTCAAGCACGTGTGCATTGAAGGAGGAAATTCAACGCTTCATCAGTGAAATTCAGCCACATTTATGCAAAATGGTCATGTAAAATTTCGACAAAACAGTGCGTATGTGCCAGTAAAGCCGTGGAGGTCATTTGCCCTATGTGTTAATCCATACATAACCCTATCCTATGCGATTTACAATTCAATAAAAATATAACAATTTAAAGAAAAAAAATTGTGTTTATTATTTAATTCAATTCTTGTATGAACACATTCTTCTGTCGTGTAACACTCCATTTTTACTAACTCTAAATTATCAGCTGTCAAATGGCTTCTTTAATAAGGTCGTAAATACTTTACTGCACGAATGGTGGCAAATTCAAATCTTGAGTTAATTTTGGGACATCGTTTACCAATACT
Source organism: Argiope aurantia (assembly GCA_026543865.1). Classification (NCBI taxonomy): domain Eukaryota; kingdom Metazoa; phylum Arthropoda; class Arachnida; order Araneae; family Araneidae; genus Argiope; species Argiope aurantia. The sequence goes on along the minus strand of JAPMOR010062800.1, from coordinate 467,069 downwards.
TAATCTTAATTTTCCCCTCATTGTTGATAATCAAGATATGAATGGAGATTCGACTTGTTTATCCATATTGAGTAGATTCCTTACAACATATGCTTTTAATAAGATTTTTGAGATTTTGTTGTACTTGCAATTAAAATTTAACTTTAGAATCAAACAAAGCTAAACCTTTAAATTACCCATATTTTTAAACATTGCCTCTCTTTATTCTGATATAATTGCATGTATAAATATGTAAATAGAAAATTTGAAATATGTAAAACTCAATGAATAGAACAGTGTAAGATAGCATAAATTATATCTGTCAAAAATTTGAAGTTTAAAATTATTTTGGAAGAGGAAATTTTTATATAAAAATATCTTGGTAGAGGTATATTTGTATGCGGAGAAGATATTTTTTTGTATATATTTGCCGTAAGGATATATTTGTATAAAATATTTAATTAACATTTTCAGTGATCATAAGTCATTGCGAATCAACTGGTTTCTTGAGGTGGATAGTTAATCCTATTAATTTATTCGTATCAACTAACTTTGTTGAACAACATCTTATCACAACAAAAGAAGGTACAATTTAAAATTGCGCACTAAATAAAGAGCGCTCTGATTGTTTAAAAATGTTTTCGAATTGACGAATAAAATTGATAAATTGATAATATTTCTTGCTGAAACTTGATCAAAATTTCATTTCTCAATGCATCTCGCAAATGGAGGGCAATAGAGCGCAGCAACCACTTAACATATGTCTATGAACCATGCGTTTCCATACACACACACACACACACACACACACACAAAAGAAGAGGGAAACGGTAGTTGTGAGGGATTATTCTTCATCCAAAATGTAAAGTATTTTTTTTAAAGATTTATGTCGAAAATGGAAAGAGTTGTGTTGGGAGGGGTGACCATAGACGGCGTATCTACTTGTCATAAATTTTATATAAAATATTAATTCTCGAATTTGTACCAATAGCAAGGCAGGGGTTGATTTTTTGTTAATTATTTTAAATATGTTGACAACATAATTATCAGAAAATTTTCATTAAGTGTATATAGGAAATTATATTAAAATCCTTGAATAGAATCATCTTGGAAAAACGCTTTTGTCAAATATCTAGCAGCTGTTCAGGCCATTAGCAGTATAATGCCTATAATGTTTATAATGACAATAGGGATAGGATAGGATAGGATCCAAATGGGCAGATTAGGGATGTAGTCCCTTCTAATTCACACTTGACCAATCAAGTAACGATAATGCATTATAACCACAGGCTTATGCAATGTGCAGATAATGCACCATAATTGCAGGCTTATGCAATTTGCAGATAATGCATCATAATTGTAGGCTTGTGTAAATGGTTATAATTATATTTTATCTGTTTTAAAGCGGTCTATCTGGAGTTTAATCCTAGATCACTCATTGACTTTTATTATAATCTTTTACCATTTTTTATAAAATTGTTTAGAAAAGCGAAAACAAAATTCTCTACGTCGTATCTGAAGAGAGAATTCTCCTTGACTGGATTGCCTACTTTATGACCTATACACACCTCCATTAGCGCCTGTTTGCATCCTCTATATACTTTTTAAGCATGCGAGATCTGCAACTTTACAAAATATCCTGCCTCTAGTAGATTTTCCATTCTTGCATATAAGCAAACAAGGTACAAAATGAAATGTGTCAAGTAGTTTACATGATAGAATGAAGTTAATCTGCTTACGATAATTAACTTGTAGTTATAGACTGACGATAAATTTATTTTCTAGCTTACTTTTCGAGATTAAGATTTAGGATAAAACACTCAAAGGGTCATTTCCACTGAACAGAAAGCCGTCACATACTCTGAACCCGTAACTTTTCCGGTTACTTTGTTCGATTAGAATCTTGAATTTTATTCTGATATTTTATGAGGCATTCAATAGGCATTTTAAATGAGTTCTTTGAAATATGTTTTTCAGAATAATCATTTTTTTCTTGTTATTTCAAATTTTTTCCCCCTCTATTTCAAAAACACTTTATTTCTATTTTCAGTTTTATTCCAAAAATGTTCTCCAAGTTTTTAGCATTTCAGATAGTTTCTATTACACTCAGCCCAAATAATAAAGAAAGAAGAATATGGTATTAATTTTTCTTTGCTAACACTTTTTCTTTTGAATTGGTCAAACCCGTTTGAAAATTTTTGAGTAAAATTTTGGAATAATGAGTACAGAAAAGAAAAGGGTTAAAAATATAGAAAAACAAATATTTAGCAAGTATCCGTAATTTTCATAAGCATATCCTTCATATAAATAGTTTAGTTTTCAGAACTTTTAATCCATCAATGAACAAACATTCCTTAATAATTTTAGTACTCTTTTTCCCTTTCGTAAGAGAAATCGTATTTTTAATCCAAAGCTGTAAATACCTAATTTATATGTTGTTAAGAAAAAATTTATTAAACTGAAATAAAATGGAAGGCAATGCAATTTTTATATCCGCTTTCTTTAGAGATGGATGTTTACTACTTTTCGTCCTCAGATCAAACAAAATGCAACGCCATGAATATTTATGGCGAACTGTGCATGTTAAAAGCCCGATAGAAAGTTAAAAACACGTCGAGGGTCTTCTTTTTTCTGTTTGTTGGATATATTTTTATTTTTATACCTTTTTTTTCTCCTTATCCTACTCCCGACTGATTCAACTTTTTCTGAAGTCAGTAGTGATCGCATTTTAATCCAATGTATTTTGTATGTATTTTATTGGAAGTAGGTGGAAAGTAATACATTGATACATTGATCAATACTAAACCTTCAAGATTGATACATTGATACATACAAAAATTGATACATGATAAGTAGTTCTTCATAGAGATTCGCATTAGAAACTAACATCTTTGACTACTGGTCCATTTTATTTCCTTATTATTTTTAATTCATTGATTGCTATTATAATATACAGTGTCGTATTTGGTTACTTTGTTATTAGAATATAAATTTTTAATAGGTTTAGTATTGATCGCTCGTCTAGATAAATTTATTAATAGTTACATTTTTTTTACTGTAGCTTGATATCGATTTAAATCATCATATAAATAAGATAAAATATGAAAAAATTCTTCAAATGCCTTTGAGACACATAAGATTCGATTTTTAGAAAAGTAAGTTGCTTTTTCAGTCACAGCATATCGTCCCTTTCAGGTAAAACTAACATTAATTTTTAAAATTCTAATAATAACTAATATTACTATATTAATAATAATAATAATAATATATATTCTTCCTTTATTAACTAATATTAATATTCTTTTACTTAAGTATAAAATAAATAATATGTTATATTTTTGTGAATGTGAGCAAAACTGCAGCTAATCACCCTTTATTAGCTCATGATATTTCAGTCTTATTTTTTCAAAATCAGAGTTCATTTTATAAGAAGAAAAGGAATTGCTGAAAGGAAAAAAATAATTTTTCAGATTTCAGAAAAATATTTATCGATGAATTTGTTTCAATGCTAAAACAATATACGTAGAAATAACATTAAAATATTTGATTTTAAAATTAGAATTAAAATAATATGTTATTCTTTAAAATATGAGTAAGATACTTCTTGGTATAAATGCACTTTAACTGTTTACCAAAAATGTTTATAGTAGATATTATATATTGTATATTAATAATAGACAATAAAACTATCTCGATTGACAAAAAAAACAAACAAACAAACTATCGCTCAAGAATTTCAAGCATTCTAAGAATATCAATTTAAAAGCTTGAAAAAAAATCTAAATTAGCTTCTTCTGTATTAAATGAATTATTCTAAGTTTTTCTTGTTTCTATATTATGTAAATTAATATTTGAAATGTAATTTTTTAAAATTTAGGTAGTATTTAAAGAACTTATATTATTATGTCCGAGTTCCCTGAAAAAAATGACTGCAAGTGTTTAATATATAAAATGTTATATAATAATCTTATGCATAGTATAAAATTATATAATTAAAGCTTTAATCACTTGGAATTCCTCTAATCTTCAATTAAACAACTGCATTTAATATTTCGGTAGCTAAAACTTGTATAAACAACATCATTTAATTTTTTTTTCTAGTATGCAAAAAACGATAACTTTTGACTGCTAAAAACTCTGATTTTCTATGTGAATGAAATGTAAAATAAGGCAAATATCGTTTTAGTTTATTAATTTCTAATGAACTTTCGAATAAGTCGTCTGTTGCAAGAGTATTAAGTAAAATTTCACATAATTCACATCTTGAATTTTCCAAAAAATATATTTAATCTATAAGTAGCAGACAAGTAAAAGGATTATTTAAAAATATATCTTAGAATACATTAAAAATAAACTACTATTCCTGTCTATTTTCTTTTACTTCAGAAAGAATTAGTCTGGTGGTTGTCTGAATTTTTGCATTTAAAACGCTGTTGAGAAAGTAAAAAAAGACTCACAAACACATATTGCTCTTGTGGTTATAGTTAATCTCACCGAAATTTCATCGATTTCAACATTATGAAAATCGTCTGCATATGTTTTATTTATTTAAATTTGTTTTAAAATTCTCCAGACTTTATGCTTGTCGTTATTTTTCTTTCTTTATTAACTCGATAGATCATTAGTTTAAAATTTACATAATTAATAATTAGTTTTGAAATTAAAAGTTTTTGATCTGACGGATCTTTTCTTGGCGAACTTATTATTTGTTATGTTATTCACTTCTTTGAAAAGTAAATACCTTTCCCTTAATTGTTATTGAAAATTCTATTTTTTACCATGATTTAAATTATACTTGATGAAACTCTGACAATTGCTTTTATCTCTTTCTCAAAACACACTAATGATGTCTTTTGCTGAAAAGACTTTTGCGAAAAGGATTTTTCGAAAAACGTAATGAGTAAATATTTGTTTGGGCATATTTTTGAGTATTAAATTTCAAAATATGATTAGGAAGCAAAGAATTAATTTTTAAAAAAGCGCACATTCTTTTAAATCTATTGCAAATATGCACTTCTTAATTATTCCTCTTTGTTAGATGAAATAAAATAATCCAAAAATTTATGTTCTGAATTAATGCAAGAATTCTGTCTCATTCAAAGAAGATGCTTTTAATAAAACCTTTTATTTATTAGATGTAATTTGATAAGATAATTAAAATTTTATTTGATAAGAATTTGTCAAATTTTGAAGCAATCTTATATAAAGATTTGCAATAGCAACTTACGAAAATGAACTACGATAGGATTTTATCACATTGTATATGTTAGCCTCCTTTCTCGACCAGTTAGTTAAGTGATAAATGCTCGCTAAATTTTCAATTAAATATTTTATGTAATTTGATCTCTTAATAATTTTTCAGCAAAATATTTTTAAGTTTCAAATTTTGGTAGTAACATAACTCGTACTATAACTGAAATTTTGCGATATTCTATTCATCGGACTATGTATATCTAAAATGTTTTGTAGCTTCAGTAAAATTTAAACTTCAAATTAAAACGGAAGTGATTAATCTTCGATTAAAATAGTAATTTTTTTTTACTGAAACCAAACATATTATTTAAAAATATGCGAGCAGAAAATACAATCATTCAGCACTAAAGTATTAATATAGACTATTTTTTAAAGTATATGCAATACCTCAAAGAATTATCAGATAAAAATTTCTCTGAATCATCATGAAATTCAATTTTTAGTTTAATATTCAAAAGGATTTAAATAAAGTAGATACTAATATATTTTTGGTCAATAAATGTACTTCTAAAAAAATTATGAAATCTAAATTTTATACAGTTTTTTGATCTTAAGGAATCATATTCAGCGAAATAATTTTGACACTCCAGCTTAAAATAATAAAGAAACTTCAATGTCTTCTACGATCAAATCTGACTAACCTATCTTTCAGACGACCAGTGGAATATTCTAAACTCACTCTCTTTTTTATAAAATGATAATATTCATATTTTCATAACCCAAATCAGTTTTTGTCAGGAAAAAAGATAATTATAAAGTTTTATATATTAATATAAATCCTTTTATATCAGTCTCAAGAATATTTTATTCAATATGACTCAGGAATCGATGACCTGTACTAATTCTTTAATTAATCAGAACATTTATTGGTTCAAACTGCATATAATAGTGTTCTCAATTTCATGTTGACCATTTTTCGTTTTCGATGGTGTAACTCGATTAGACATTCTGCGCACGCACGCATCCACCCACCCACCCACACACACACGCACGCACGCACGCACGCACACGCACGCACTGTTTATATAAGAAAAGATTTAGAGCTAACTATTCCTAAGTTAAATCTTTTGACTTGCTATACAGCAATTAAAATCTACAATGTAATAGGAAATAAAATCATAGTATTAAATCAAATTACTATTTAGGAGTTATTTCGAATTTCTGAGAAATTATTTATTTTCCTTATATTCCATAGACTCTCTAATGATTTTCTTCCCAGTATATTTGGTGATATTATTTACATATCTCAAATCAAGCGGGACATATCAGATGTTAAAACAGTAATTATTCTATTAATATTAATCCTAGAACAAATAAAAGTTTTTGTTGGAAGAAAAACTGTATTATTTAATCAGAAAATAAAGGTAAAATCCTGCTTGTCTCAATGTAAATTCGATCCTCATATTAGGGAATTGAGATTTAATAATCAGAGTTGAAGTGCGAGATTCTAATTTTCATGCTATTGTTCAAATGAAGAGGATGAATTTTAATTCATATTAGCTTTTGTTTTAATATACTTTAGTTGGCTTCAATCTTAAAATGGAAAATAAAATGAAATTTCTTGGTTTTTTTGTGAAATCTATTAAATCCTTATTATCAAAGTGATTAATTCAATTTAATATAAAGATTTTTATTTTTCATAAGATTTTTATTTTTATGAAGAATCATAATTTTTAAAAATGAAACAAGAATAATAAATAAAAAGTAAGGAGAAACACGTTTTATTTCAATATCTGTGTAACATTAATAAATTAAAACATGCTGCTTTTTTATGTACCTGCCAAGTTTTATGGAACACAAACTCTGGCTGAATTTTTGACTTTTACATCAATCAGTAGAAAAACTGAGCATCGAATATATTTCGAGTTGCATTGAATGAATTCTAGCAATCTAGTAAACTCTAAATTTATTATTTTTTCCCCCACAAATAACTTTTTAAAAACTAAATATAAATCTTTCAATTTATAAAAGATGTGAAAGAAAACTTTTCAGGAAATCACTTGAAATGTTACCAAACAGAAAGATTAAATAAATATATAGGGCGAGCGCGAAACAAGTTTTAAGAATAAAAGGAAATTTAATATTCAATGAATGTGAACAAAATGAAAATCTCAAAAAATTCAATTATCACTTAATGTGAATTGCCATGAAATTTAAATAAGAAATCTAAAGCAAAATGGCATTCAAGTTACTAGCAAAAAAATTATTCATTTTTCAGAAAACACTCAGTAGCTGTTAGTTTTTTCTAAAAATGTTACACCAAATACGTTTTCCAAATACGTTAACCAAATACGTTAAACTATAGGTGAAATTACATTTCAGATAATACACATTCTTATTTCAAATACTTTTATGTACTACTTCTTTTATTTAAGATTTCTTTCACTTTTTAAATCAATGTAGTTTCAAAGCCATAGAGCACCATCGTTTCTCCAGATTTGCTTTGCTTTGTACGGTATTTCGCCTCTACTTGATCATTTGATATGATATTTTTTCTTACCGATAGTTTTGAAATCTTAGTTATTTGTTTCATTTTGTTATTTGAAAGAAACGTTGTCAATATTGTGGACTTAAAGAAATAATAAGTATGTTTTGGTTTGCTTTACTTAAGTTAACGCTAAAGCCAAATTAGATACCATAGTTTTAAAAAACAATTTCAAAATACATCAATTCAATTAAACATATTATTAATTATTTTATTATTTGATTTATGTTAGTATTTGTACAGTAGATTGAAACTAAGCTATCGGTTCTATATATTTTTTCCAACTGCTTTTTGAAATCTAGTGAATGAAAATACAAAAATATTTAAAAGAACTATGAAGAAATAAAAACCACGCGTCCATAGTTTATCTTTTATGTACATTAAATTATAATAAATCCAAAAATGATAATTTTTGCAAAACTCTATGCAGATTCGAATGCAAAGGGCTGAAAATATGAATGTTGTTATGCATATTTTCTTGAAGTCAGTTTTTACTGAAAGACAAAACAATTGTATACTGAATGCACAAAAAGAAACTATTGTAATTGTCAAAAAAAAATGCACTCGTAATTTTGACGAATCTACAAGTTTCAAACCACCCTGAATCTGAAAAACATATTTTTGGAATTATGTCTATATATTCAGCCATCCGTTAATGAAACTATAACTGAAAAACGCTTTGAATTAGAAGATTAAAATTTGGTATGCGCACATAATACAAAATTTATAGCTTTCTATCAAATTTTGAAAAAAAATTTATGTCTATCTTGTCTTGCTATTTGAATGTAAGTTGAAAAGACTACAAGATGTAGGTGATATGGTGGGTGAAACTTGGCACGCAGATTGAACATCTAAAGTTCAAATATGTATCAAAATTGGAACCAAATTCGCCATGGAATTGAACATCTTCCTTTGAATTTTCATAAACATTTAAATGAAATAACTCAAAGATTTAAATATATGAAATTTGGTATGTGACTTTGCAACTACAATTGTAGTACTGTGTCAAATTTTGTTTTCAATCGATTGAAACTTGATACACATTTGGTTTTCAGACAGTGTGTTAATCGCATCTCATCGATTAATGATCAAAGATCGCGCTTCAGTAAGCTGTTTTGTAATTATTGTTCTCTAGTTTCAAGCAATGAATGATGCACAAAAACATTCATTAAAGGATATATGAAAAAGTTTCAGAAGTTGCAATGCTGGTTCCAGGTTGGAATGCTGGATATGAGGTATACAAAATGAGCGCCTAATGAGGGATTTTTTTTTCAAATTTTGCTGATATTGTTTACGATAGAAGCTTGAAAATAATTCACGATATCAAATGTTTAATATGACTAGAAATTTATCTCATAATCCACTGTGCCATTGAGAGACAAAACAGCAAAAAGAAATACAGGGTTAAAAATAAATAATTATTAGATTCACTTAATTAATATTAATATGCTTAGAAGTAACATCTCTCAATCAAGTCTCAGTATCTAAAAATTGAGCAAAAATCATAAACACTGAAACATATTATAATATTTTTAATTCATCTAATCTACAGATGTCTCTTTTTTTTGCAGTACGCTTGCAGAAGATATTTTTATTTTCTATATGGCAAAATAAATCCTAGTTCAGTAAACTATAACCTTGAAATGTTTCTAAACTGGTTATTGAATTCAAATGAGATAATATGTACAATCCAATATTCTTGTTCAAAAACGTGCATTCCGAACTTTACATTTTGAAGTTTTCCTTCAATCTTTATCGTTGGGTTATTGTTAATGTATGACTTTGAGACATTCTGAAGCTGTCGGAGTAAAATGTAACATTTTCTAAAATCCCTGCTCCTCTAAATATTTGTTGACATAAAGAGCTGAGTATAAAATTATTATCCTTTATTAAGAAATAATTATTAGTTGCCCCATAACAGGGTCTTACATACGATTTAAGAATACCATTTCGATACATCTCACTCGATTCAGACTTCATCTTTGGAACACATTTAGGTCATTGTCGCAACACAAAGATACAAATTCAAACCCTTAGAATTCCTCCTCAATATCAATTCCTTTCTCCGATGTGTGACTGTTTGTATTTGATCCCTTTTGTATCCAGATTATACTACGACCAGAATCATTTTCCAAAATAAACTTCGTCTCTCTCCTGGAGGTCTGATCTGTAAAGAGTACTAACATCCTCTGTTTTCTGGTCCAAAGGACATACATAATAAAACCGGGATCATCTCAATTCTCAGTTGAGAGGAATTCACACAAATTGCCTCCATGAATATATACTTCCATTATGAGTGTGCTTTCGAATTTCAGTGGGCGATATTTTTCTTCGTTGCTGAAAATGATTAGAAATGTGGCGGGGCACAAAAGCGTTCATTATTCATCGTCGCTGTTTCCCCTTTTCTCAATTTTAAGCATATAAAGATAATGAGTTTGGGTTGTTACATTTGGACGATCTAAGATTGATCTCCATGTAATAATATTTTATTATTGAAAGTAGTTTCTAAAATCTGTTAACCTCACTGCTTGAGACATTGAATTAAGACGTTTCGCAGTATTGGCTTTTAATAATTCATCTTCATCCATTAGACTGCAATTTAACTTATAGGATACGGTAAATTATATTTTATTGAAATAATTGACGGGAATTTCACACACAAAGCAGAATATTATTCAGAAACATTTACGAATTTATCATTGATATAGGATGATTAGATAATGAAAATAGGAGATATTACTTACTAATAAAAAGTTACAATAAAAAAAATACAATTCATTATTTTTTATACCTTATTTAATGATGTAAACCAAGCCTTCTGTATAAATGAGGTTTACAGATTTTTAGTGCATTTTTGTGTTTAATGTATGTGCGTTCGGAATGAAAGTTTTGAAAAATGCACAAATTTGTTACATTTTTGAATATTTTTATAAAAAACAACTTGAAAAAACACCAATTAAACCCAAAATATACCAGCCTGTACAGTGTTAAAATTTTATTTTTCATAGTTGAATTTTAAACTTTCTTGAGTGACACAAGAATTTCAGGTGCTGCATTAGCAGAAATTTTAAATAAATATGAAATAATTTTCAGAGGCATTAATATGCCAAATGCATTGTTAATGTTCTTTCATTTTAACCTTGTTAAAAAAAGAATGAATTTAGAAATTTTTTAAGTTCTAAAATATCGATTCAAGCCTTTTTTTCCCCTCAGTTAATCGATACACTGAAAAATACACATGGTACTTTTACGTTCGGCAATGTTTAATTTTATTGTTTGGTCGAAAAAAACAGAATTAAAAAAAAGCAAACTCTCTAATTATTTGACAGTTGTTTTATATTTATTGTTTTCTTTTACCTTTTAATTTTTTTCCCAGCAAGTATAGTTTTCAAAAGAATAGAAAAGAAAAAATATCTATTTATCGGCTTTTCTTCCTGTCTCTCCAATAGTGCCTAGAACTTTAACGTAATTAGTATGATGATTTTTTTTTAAATCTTTTAAGAGTGGACTGATCCAATTTGCATTTTGGTAAAGATAATTAACTGGAGAGTTAGAGAAATATTTGGCTGTTAAATTAAACACAAAGAAAATAATAACAATATAAGTTGAAGTGAAAATTTGTGTGTTTTAATTTATTCTATTAATTTCTCATTTCTATTTGCGTATTAAGAAATAAAGTGATATTTAAAAAAATCTAATTACAAGACTATTAATGAAAAATACAAATCTGCTTTATATTGATAGCATCTTTGAGTATAAAAAATTGTATTAAAATACAATGACTCCAATATATCTTATCAAAGTACATATAGTTATCGTTCTTAATAAAGAAATGCTATAAGTAAGTAATTGAGCACCTACTTATATAATTTTAAAGCGCTAATTTAAATTGTTGTTCAACCAAAAGTGATTTTATTTATCAGAATGTTACATTTCCACACGTTCCGGCATCTTCATATTTTTTCAAGCAAAAGTCATGATTAAAACTTATCAAATAAATAATTTTTTAAAAATAATTTTTATAATAAAATACATAGATTTAGAATTATTTTTTTATTGTAGGTATGTAATAATTTTGTATTTATTATTATTACTTTTGTATTAGCTATAATTTTGTATTTATTATAATTTTGGAGTTTATTTTACCTGCGGTATTTCCCAGAAATGGAGAAATTTGTAGTAAATTATCGGAAATCAAAAATAAAATAACCTTATTATTAGAAATTCGAACCAACATTATGAATTTGACCTCCCAACATCTTCAAAGAATTCTAAAGTTGCTTAGAGAAAAACAGAGACATCTTTTAAAAGTCGAACACTAGTCAACGAACCGAATTAGGGATCTATTTACCTACTGTTAAAGTTTGCCGATAATTTTTGTCACCTATGGAAAACTTAGTTTTCCAGTCAAGTTTTTTCAGTTTTTTTAAAAGATAATTGAAAAATGATGGAATAAAAAGAAATTTGAATAAGGGCAAATTAATATCATTAATTAAATACGTCAAAATAAACGACGTTGAAGACAAATGAAGGAAATGCAAGCCGCGAAAATTATTCGGTGGGGAATTACAGAATTGCTTTAATTTTTGATCTAAGAAAATTTTAGTATCTTTGAAATTATGCCATAGGCATTTTTATCACTTCGCTTGGAGTGTGAGAAACTAAAGCGTCAACAATTCTTTTAGAGCGCAATTTGAAAAAGATTCAAGAATTAAATAAAAGAAAACAGAAAATAAGAGAAAATTTTAGAATAAAATAATAAGGCTAATTTAAGCTATAAATTAAGAATTGAAATAAATTTAAAAAATTATATACATACATAAAAAGTAATATTAATGAAAAACATTAAATACAAAATTAAAAGTTAGCTATTTTTCGAATTGCGGAATCTCTTTTCTTTTCTTCAGAGTAAATCATACATTTAATATACAAACACTCTATAAAAAATGAGATTTATATATTTTTTTCAATAACTTCTTTAAAATTTCTTTCAATTCCAAATGTTTTAAGAAAGTTTGTATGAAAAGGAAAGGTTTTGTTATAATTTACGTTTGTGAAACAAAAGAACAAACTCCTTGAGATATGAATTATTGCGAAAAAGACCAATTAAGATAACTACCCATTCATCGTGTTTAAATGGAAAGGACGTGGAGAAACATATTTTTGAGTTTTAAACTTTTTGTTGAAGAAAGTATTTTCCTTCTTTCTTTTGAGTACATTTTTTGATTCTGCCTTTCCTTTCCTATGAACAATTTTAAACCAGAAATCACTTTTCTAATATAAAAGATGCAAAAAAAAAAAAAAAACCCGAGTTCTTTATAATGAAAGATTTTTTAAACGATTATTCACATTCAAAAGCATTTGACAAAATTTGCAATGTTATTTAATACTATACTATAAAATTCTTAGAATTGAAAAAATGAAAATTCTTCTATTTTAACTATCTCAATCATTAGTTCATTAATATAATTTATTTCTTTATTGTCAGTAGATTGGCAAGTGTTCTCAATGCAGGAGAATTAAAATATATATCTGTCCTTTTTTCAATTTTATGCTATTTTTTTGAAAAATGGCGCACAAATTAAATTTTACCCTTTTAATCAAGCTTTAGAACGCTTATTTTGTGGATGTTATATATGAGGAAATGTTTATACCACATAAAAGAATTTTGAGTCAAAAAGGTTTAGGCCTAGTATTTTTTTTTTCAGAAATCCGAAGTTATTTTAAATATAAGAAATTTGTAAAAAGTGTTAATAAAATGAATTTTGTGAATGTAATTTTTATCATTTTAAATCTTATCTTGAAAGTTTGATTTTTAATTTCATACTTCGTCTTGTAGACAAATGTACATCTGCACAAGCATAT
>JAPMOR010062800.1:422764-453477 GCA_026543865.1 Argiope aurantia | reverse complement strand
GTCTTGTAGACAAATGTACATCTGCACAAGCATATAAAATATCTACAGAATCGTTTTCAAAATCGTTATTAGAACAAAGTATTTTATGAAGGTTAGGCATGGCAACTACATTGTTGAATGGCAATCCAAGGAGAGTACTAGTCATTATTGTATACATATTTTTTGTAGATTATCACGACCAAACTTAACATTAAATTTTAATGACCATAACAGGAAAACTTCCATTAGTACGTTCGAGATTTTTGGTAAACCAAAGGTAAAATACCAACTTTGAACTCCGGAGATTTTTAATAGTTTTTTTAATTGAGATTTCTTTGAGTTTGAAATTAAATTCCTGCCAAATTGAACTTTTATAGATTTTTCTAATAAGGGATTGGACAATAATGATTATTTAAGCAATTTTAAGCAAATTTTATTTAAAAAGTAATGAGAAAAATGTATTACTAAAACAGTAAAACAATATAAAATGATCAAATAATTAGAAAATAACGCATGAAAATAAAATGAATGAAATTGTTCATTTTTAAGAAGTCTATTATAATTTAAAATAATTTAACAAAATTAGGATAATAATTAAATTTTCTTAATTTTTCAATGATAATAATGCTACAGATTCCATTAAGCATTGGGGCCACGGTGGCCTGGCGGTAAGATCTCGGCTTCGGAACCGGAGGGTTTCAGGATCGAGGTCCGATTCCGCCGAAGAATCGTCTTGTAAGCGGGTCTGATGCACTCTAAATCCGTCGGGGCCAAACGTCCTCCCTCTGGAGTGATGTGGAAACTTGGAGAGGGGTTACCAGTCCTGGTGTCGTCCACGTCGTTTGATCGTGGTTCAAAATTACTAGGTACGTTTCCAAATAGCCCTAATATTGCTTTAAAATGGGACGTTAATATAACTAAACTAAACCAAACAGTCGAAAAGTGGTTGTCTCGGGATACTGAAACCAACAACTGATTTGAGAGTTCGTGACTGACACCTCATCGATGGACAGTTTTGCTTTTAGCCTGTTTAAAAGAATTTTTTCTAAGTGCAAACCTACCCCATTTAATGGACTCTGGAAAGTAGTGGAGGAGAAATGGAAATTAATTAACTCCTGACATTTTATGAAAAGCCTTTCTATCACGGAAATCGCGATGTAGACCTATAGTCCAGAAAAAAGGCTATCAAAACGAAAAAAAATAGCCTTTGATTTTAAATATTGATTAAACGGCCCCGAAAAAAAGTGTGTAAGCCCCTCCTTATTACAATAGGCGACGGGCCGCTGTTGCCTAGGGGTAAGGCCTCGGAGCCGCAAGGTTTCATGTTCAAGACTCGGTTCCACCAAAGGACTGTCGTGTAAGCGGGTCTGGTGCGCGTTAAATTCTGTCGGAGTCAAACGTCCTCCCATTGGTGTGGTGTGGAAGTTTGGAGAGGGGGTGCCAACTCAGATGTAGCCCTCGTTTCCGACTGCCATTCATAATTACGAGATCAATCCCAAAATAGCTTGTAGCGTTGGATTATTCCAAAGAAACAGGCCGATTTTTAAACCGAATTGGTTTATTTCTTTTTTGACACATAGGGACGATCACCACATTACACTACTTCATAAAGACTAACATTTAAACATGAAACATTTAAAATTTTAATAAACTATTCCTTCCGGTGTTCTTTTTTCACTCACACCTCCTCATTCCGCTCCACGCTTCTTTTTTCACGTTGCCAATCGGCACCAACTAAATTTAGTTTCTGTCGCCATCTCACCAAAGTGTCTAGTCTGTCAGTACTTAACGAGCTCTAGGCTTGCTTTAAAACGGGACGTTAATATATTTAAATTAAAAAAAAACTCAATGAGTATTACATGCTCTTTCAAGCATATATATTCCTTATATCTTTCATATTTATAGATGCTATTGGAAATAATCTGCAGCATACACTAATTTGAGAGGAAAAACTAAAAAAATTCAATAAGGTTTTGAATTTCATATAACCGAATTTTGACATCGAAAGATTCAATCAATCTTTTTCTTTTCTTCATCCTCCCTCCCTTTGAGAAACTAAATAGCTGCTCAAAAACTAAGTTTAAGAGTCATTAAAATTAAGTCTATTAGGTCTCTTTATTTCTGGACCGAATCTTGACACAAGAGGTAAGTTCCCATCGTTGACAAAAATCTCCCTACATGATACAGCAGGAAAATTTAGAATTTGTATAGATTGAATAAATTGGATCTCAGCTTTCCTTATCTCATCCAAGGATAAATTTTTGTCTAAGTTTCTCTTTTCATAACTATTATTTGCATTATTGATAAATCTTAAGACCAATACTACTAATCGAATAATAGAATGAAATTTTGAAAATTTCCTAGCATACTAACATATCTCTTTTTCTGACAAGTTTAAATTGCATAGTCGAACAAAATTTCGGAAGTCTCGCAATTAATTAATTCATTTACAGGTCAAATATGGGAGGGTCCTAGTAACCAAAAAGGATCTTTCCACCAACTTGATTCAATCAAGTGACTGTGGGAACACCTTCGAGAAATAAGAAAAGCAGAATTCATATTTCCAGGTACATGACGCCAATCACTTCCGGGAAAAAGGATTTTTATTTCTTTAATTCTATTTGCAACGAAAACCGACCATTCCCCTTTATCCCTCAACCAAAACAAAGCTACCATGGAATCACTCCAAAATATTGTTTTTATGTCAGTAATATTAAGGGCAAGTTGCACAGAATATGTCAATCTGGCACCAATACAGCATGCCATTCATTCTAATCTAGGGATAGTTACTATTTTAAGGGGAGCTACCCTCCATGTAGCTCCCACAAGAGAAATCTTAACACCTTCCGAAATTTCTGTTCTTAAATATATACATGTAGCATATGCTTCTTCGTAAGCATCAACAAATACATGCATCTGAATTGTATCAGTGATTTCAAAATAACGAGCAATTTCTATATCATTTAAAACATTCATTTCTTTTGGCCACTTTTTATAAGATTTAATGATATCATCTGGCAAAATAGAATTCCAATTTAAATTGATACTCCAAGTTTGCTGCAATAGAATTTTAGGAGGCAAAGTAGACCAATCGGATCAAATATTTTCTGAATACCACGCAACAGATGCCTTTTCGTAAATGCTTGCTGCTCTTCCATAAAATTGTTTAAATTTAAATTACATTAAGTTTAATTTAAATTTAAATTAATTTAAAGTATCTTTATCCAGATCCCACAAAATTCCTAGAAGTTTAGTAATCCCACTACTTTTAGAAACATTATTATTCTTAAGGTTGCTTTCACAGTTTCTTAAATTAAAGCAACCACTTAATAAAACTTCTTTAGCCCTTTCAATAAATTCTTCCTGTTGTTTTACATTATTAACCCTGTAACACAATTGTCTATATAAAATGGAAGTTTCAATTTATCAACAATTTCAGAATAATCTATAGATGCCTTTTCTAGCAAGTGTGACAAAACCGCAGCTAATAGAAAAGAACATGATGATACCCCAAAAACTACACGGCAATGTCTGTAAATAATTTCTTCGTTTTCTTTACGATAAAAGAAACTAAAAAAATATCGATGTTCGGGGGCAATCTCTAATTGAAGGAAAGTCTTTTCAATGGCTGCAGATATTCCAATAGGTAATTAAACCTACCTATAATATCCGGTATTTGTGCAATTAAATTTGGACCTGTATACAATAATTGATTCAAACTTTTCCCGCTTTCTCGAGTTGATGCGTCAAAAACTGGTCTTATTTTTCTAGTAATACTATCAATTTTAATCACTGGTCGATGCGGCAAAAAATAAATTTTTCGTTTACTTCCAGCTTTTTCTATTATTTTTAAATCTTCCCACTTATTAAATATCGCTTGGTAATCATCGAGAAGACCCATTTGTTTAGTGCGTTCACACATGCGTTTATGCCTCTTCAAGGGCAGCTCTTTATTGGAAAGCAATTCACTCTCGTTTTCTCTAAAGGGTTAAACGAACTTCATATCTGCCATCTGATAAAATTTTCATGTTGTTTTGAAAATACTCTAAGGCTTTCATCTACTCTTTACTTTTATTTATTTCTGAATTGGGTCATTAATTCCAATAGTTTCAAGATCCCACAATTCGCTTATCGAAGCATTTATAACATACAAAGAGAAAGAACTTAAGGTAATATCGTATTTACATTACACATTTTATACAATTTCTTTCTCTCTGTTAAATTTCCTAACCTTGTATTAATTATAGACAAACAGGAGTCTATTTGGACCGATTCATTCATAAACAACCTTCCGATTACATCTGCATCTAGTAATAAGTTGAGTTCGCAATCGTTATTTCTCAAGTCGGCTGAAATAATCTCTTTTTACTTTAGTTGGTTTATGAGGTTATGATCAATTAATTTTGGCACACTGCCATAAATCTTACTTTCTCCATAGAAACTTTTAGAAAAAGAAAATGAATCATCGAGTAATGAAAGTATTAATTCGAACATATCATGGAATTGACTTTTTGTTTACTTTCCTCCGAACAACATAGTATGTCGCATTTTTATTTTCTTGTTTGATTAGTACCCAAGTTTTCTATTGCTTGTTTAGATATATAAGAATACTCAGATCCGCTATCAATCAAAGCTCTAAGCGTAATTGTTTTATCGTCCGTTAGTATTTTCACAAATGAAGACATTGAATAAACAATATCTACATTACAGTTATTAGACAATGAACCAGTTTCTATTACAGGAGATTCACTCTTAACACTATTTTCTTTAGAATTAGCACACATTTAATATGATGGGGTTTTTACAATATACACATTGATTCTTAACTTTATAAAATTTAGAAATTGACCAATAGTGAAACAGGCAAAACAAGCATTTTTGCTTAACAAAATGTTCTTTTTTTTTTCTTCTAAAGGCATAGTTCTAGTTTCCAAACAGTCCTTGGAGGAATATTTTTTATAGCAAAAAATATAAAGTAAATTTAGCTAACACGGAAGCAGTTCCAATTATCCGGAACAGATTTTGGGCACGTATCCCGTTTTCTTTGCGAACCAGAAGCAAAACCAGATAGGGCTAGTCCGATGAGTTGTTCTCCCCTCACTTCTTTGTTTGGGAAATAAAGTAATTGTTCCAGGGATCGTATTCCGTCAGATGCCTCCTTCAAATTCCTGTGTCTTTCCCATGCGATGAGAATTTCTTCGGGCAGGCAGGACTCCATTAGAAAATCACCATATTTTTCCTGAGTTCGACCTAAACAGTTCAAGGCTGTAATTTTGGACTCGATTTCGTCATAAAGGGCAGGAAGATCTGTCGTCGCACGGCCAGATATAGTATTTTTCGTAACTATGGATAACAAGTTCCACACGTAAATTTGAACCAAGAGATCCTCTCTTCCGAACCTGTCTTTGAGCTGGGAAATCGCTTTCGGGTAGTCATTCAGTGTAGCTGGAAAACTCTCGACTACTCGGGCAGCTTTAGATTTTGGAACTACTGCTTTCAGAAGATATTGGAATTTATCCTCAGGCGGCATAGAACTGTCCATGTCAATCTTACGAAATTGAGTCCAGAACGTAAGATATTCCTTGGAATCTCCACTAAACTTCTTTATTCGATTTTTCGAAGTTTAAATTTGCGTTATGGTGATACTATTTCTGTCGTCTCTTTTAGCGATAGTTGATCAATTTTTGTGCACAGTTCGGTATATCGTTATCGATATTTTTCTGCACTCAAAAAATCAGCATCAAACACTTGTTCAGCATTTTCATCTTTGAATATTGGAACACTAATTCCAGATTGGCTCTTTTCCAGACGCCGAAATTTGTCAGTTAACTGCGCCTTCAAAACCAAAAGTTGTTTAGTGTCCGGATTTTTTTTTCTCGAACTCATCGTCGATTTGTTTCGCCATGCACGTAAACGATGTCCGTACGTGTATGTCGTTGCGCTTTTAGTGGTGTCACGTCCATTTTAGATTCAAATTATCTATCAGCGACCACGCCTCACGGTGTGCGCTAAAAATATGAAACGAAACCTAACACAAATTCACTTCAAAATAAGAATTAGAGGGTTGACGTTTACCCGATGTCGTGCGATTGCTAATTAATTATATACCAAAAAGTTGGCATGTGACACATAAAAGCATATTTAATATTAATGGACACAAAAGCAATACAACATTTCACGATCACATTCAAGCAAGACGAGAGACATGGGAAAAAACAGTCACCAGTTACGTCAATTTCTACTTTCTTTGATTGGAGGAGAAAGAAAGATGCCTTTCGCAACAGTATGGATAAAATAGTATCTATAATCAAAATTCAAATTGTCTATGTCTATATTTTTCTATACAACGTTATACTTAATAAAAATAAAATAAAAGACAGCAAGAAAGTTTTGTAGGAATAAAATGTTCCGAAAAGGCTCCTGAAACAACTTTGGTCGAGCGTTCTTTTTTTCACCAGTAGATTGCGGTTCACAAAATAAAAATGAAATTTCATTTATTTAATCCAAAATTTTATTTATTTCTCAATCTAAAATTTATTTTTGAAGAATTTCGTTCAACGAAATAACTTACAAATAATTTTTGTTTACCAATCTAGAAAGATTAGTTTTCAATTTAAGTTTAAAAAAATAATAAATCCATATCTCGCAAACTTTCTTGAGGAAAACGAATTTTTAAAACTTTCTTAACGCTTTAAACATTTTTTACAGGCAGAACTTGCGTTTTATATTTATTTTTCATTCGAAATCTCATGCCAGCGCTTGATAAAAACACAATGAAAAATTAATTCAATTACTGAATATAACTATTAAAATTTCTTTTTAAAAATAAATTATTAAAAATTTTAAAATATTCATTGAAGATTACAGTGTTTTAAATGCAGCCTTTTTTCCTAGAATTGTTTCAGCCACCTCACGATTTTTCACACTATATCCTTATATATTCTTATTTTTAAGAACTTAAAATTTTTATTAGTAAATAAACAGAAAATAGTTAATTAACAAGTTGTGAAAATTATTGTATTGCAATCTGGATAAAACAATTTTACAAGTATCAAAGACCTAGTGTATTCAAAAGTGAGTGAAAAAGAGGTTAAACATTTATAGGTTTACAAAGTAGAACAAGTGAAAGTGCTCAGTTCAGGGAAAAATTTGTTCGTTACTTACTTTCCTCTATTTCAAATAAAAATATCGTTAATACTGTTTCTTTTGACATTTTTATTTTGGGAAATATCTTCCATAAAGCAAAGTTTTAATTATTATCATAAGATTTTGACCATGGCACTTTCAGCTCGTGCAATTTTAATGTCCGAACAGCTACTTTTTCGCTTCCTTAACATGAAAAAAAGTTCATTCCAAAATAAGTCTTTCATAATTAGAAAATGAGACAACTGAATTTCGAAGAATCGAAAGAAATCCCCAAAGAATCAACAATGAAATCCAAGATGTTTTCTATCTAGAGTAGCAATCGCATGTTTAAGAACCATTTAAACTGCGAAAAAGATTGATAATAAATGTGGTTTTAATCTTGTATTAATATTACTTCTAAATTTGTTTCATGGTCTTTGTCTTTTGTTGATACTAATTCCGCAGACCATTGAAGTATCTATACCATATAATAGTAAAGATACACCTGTAGATGTGGCTCGATTCTCTTTTGCTTTCTGCAATCCACCGATAAGTATTAACTGGTTCCCTGCCATGATTGATGTCTGTGATTCGGACCACTATCTATAAGACGCTTACTTATTTGCACTCTTAATTGTAATAGAGAAGAACATGTCTGAATAGATAGTATGTATGAGTCACAGGCTAATCACATGCTGAGCGACGTGTTGAAAGTAGATAAAGCATAGGCTTGTTCTACTCGCATCAAATTCTACATTGACTGAAAACTTTTGCTGTCAAGCGAATGTGAGAGATACGGCAGTCAACGTGTTTAGGGATTGAAATATCGGAATAAAATTTCAATACCGGTATTTGGTATTTTTTAGATCTTAATACCGGGATACCAGTTTTGATACCGGTATTAGAAATTTTAGAAAAAAAAAAAGAAAACACAGGTGTTTCTTTGTTTTATTTGCCAGTTTTATTAGAGAGTGTAAATGTTACAAAAAAGTTTGTAACTTAATAATTATAACAGTTTATAAAGAGTCACAAAAAAGTAAAGGAACATCTTATTTATTTAAATCACAAAAAAGTGTAAATGTCAGTATTCAGTCTGTGGTACTATTACAAATTTTGAAATGTGATCTTAAAAAACATAATGCATCAATTCTACTGTCATTAAGTCTGAAAAGTAATTTTGTGCTAAAATTACCATCTGTCGAAAACGCTCTTTCGGCATCTACGCTAGTTGGTGGTACTGTTAGCAATGTGCGATATATTTTTTCCAAGTATTTACTTCTAAATCCCTCATCTTCAAATAAATCGATTTCTCGTCGGATGGTTTTGGATATAGCTGATTTCTTATTGTATTTTGGTTCGTTGAAATTTTTTTATTTATCGCTAATTCTAATTTTTGTTTAAGAGACAATTCCTTTTCACTATCGACATTAGTGTCATCATAATCTTCGATAACTGAACCGAATTCTTCTGAATGTAGATAGGTTTGTGGGTAAAAAATTTTAAGAAAATTTACTATAAACTTAATCAGATTTAATTGGCTATTTTCTTTTCTTCTTTTTCATTTTCATTTTTAAAATCATTATAATTATGTAAATACCGTTAAGACATTTTCTATTTCGGTATGCCTTTCTTCTGTGCGATTTTTCAATATAATATATAATTCTTCAGATAGTGATGTGTGCTGTTGTTTCAGTGACTGCAACGTGAAATCTATTGTTGCATTAGCTGTTAATAAATTTGAATCTCTCCGACATAATGCCTCAATAGTCAGTTTTATTGGAAATAGAACTGATACAGTTCTGGATATAAGTCGAATTCACTATCTGAAAAATTAATTTACAGGTTTAAGTGGATTATTGGTTGGATTGGATTTCTCAGTTTCAAAAATCTTTTCATCATTAGGATTAAACTGTTCCAACGTATTTTAGAATCTAATATTAACATATATTCTGTTTTATTTTCAGTTAGTATATATTTTAGTATTAAATCATTTTTTATAGGGGAACGTTTAAATATCTTAGCAATTTTTTAAATTTTATAAATTATAGGAAGCAATTCTTCTATTTCATCCTCATTAGCAATACCTTCTTCAACAATTACATTGTCATTATCTTCATTGTCAATATCACTCTCACTCTCTTCAAAGTCGGAATCCGAAGTTTCTATATCCACAGTATTTGTATTCTTCTGTTCTTTATTTTTTTGGTATAATACATCTATTACTCCTAATTGAATTCCATGAGCATAGCACAATTGCTGATTTGCACCAATCAACTTTCCAATTTTTTTCATAACTGTTGCTCCATCAGTCGTTATGGATACAATATCTTCTTTCAGGGATAATCCACGTTTCGCTAATTTAGATTTAAGCAATTAATTAAGCCATTAATTAGCTAATTAATTTCGCCCGTTAGGGAGCCATAAAAACAAAAACGTGTACTATTTTTACTATTTTGCTATGTTGACAATCCCTGAACATATAGTGGAGACAATTTTAAAAATTTCTAGTAAATACCGAAAAAACGGTATTTATACTTGTGAATATCGGTATTACAAAATTGTACAAGTGGCTCAAAATACCGGTATTCGGTATCCCGGTATACCGTTATTGCAATCCCTAAATGTTAAAATCTCTATTCCGCCGTCTTTTGCTCTTCAATCATAGTAAGCAAAACACGAGTTCACTCGTTTCATACAAATAAATCAACGTCTTAGTTAGAAGATATAATAGATGGGAGCTTCTGATGAGCCCCGCAACTTTAAATAACAATCAAATGATGGGGATAGGATCAGATAAGCATACTATATACTAAACTGTCAAGACTCAAACAATGTTCATTTGATCTACGACGGTTGATTGAAAATATATTAAACGTTCTGTTACATAACCAATTAAGTATGTTTCAAATCTGAATTATAAATTATATTCAATAACACTGAATACAAAAAGTTGACTGGGAAGCACGCTATTGCTAAACTGTATCGAAAGCTAGAAAGAAACATCCTTTACTATCTTGTTTTTCTTTTAGTATGTTCGATCATTTGAATGATATCTCTCCTTTTAAATATTGAATTATTTTTATTACATTTAACAATATTAATGCCATCACATTCAAAATCTTGACTAAAAAATCTGACTGATAGTAATGTATAGATTTGAAAATAAATTTAGGAACACATGATATCCTAGATATATTTAAATTTTGCTAAATAAAGATTAGATACCGAATAAAAACAATAAAGATTTTATTTATAATTTTCATATGCAAAGATTAGCATGCCTCACACAAGCGTTGATATATTGAATGTTTACATACATCTGAAATAAAAATTAGCATTTTTCAGTCATATCATCTTACTACATTTCATAGAAGATACTAATTTAGATAAATATAGAAACAATATGCATTTACATACCTACATTAAGCCTTGCAGATATCAAAATAACAATAAGACCCTGTATTAAGATAAATATATTAGAGATGTCAAGAATATTCACACAAGACTTTTTTTCACACCTTTGAAAATATATTTTCTATACTAATAAGAACAACATTACCCATTTTGCCACGGGTTTCTTCGGGTATTCATTTTCCGATAATTTGTCAGTTGATTCTACTACAGCAAAATTAAATCATTCAATGTTATTGCAGTTTTTGCCTTAATCGCATGATTTTTGAATATTAACAATAAAAAAAACACAGTTTGAATTTTTACTAAAACAAAAGAATTACTCAAGCCAGGAGATTAAAGCCATTTTTAAAATAAAAATCTTTACACATTTCAAATTTATCAGATACATTTACTATTTACTAATTATTTAAAAAAACATATAAGAAAGAATGTAAATAAAAATTAGTGAACAATTATTAAGCCTTCATCATATCCATTCGCTCATCCTCTTGCTAGATAAAATAACCATTTAGAGGAATAAAATGATGTTATCTAAATAAGAATTTTTTCCTATCGTTCGTTTTGTATTTGAGTAGATCGCGTTTTCTATTGCAACATGTTGATTACCATGGTGATCAGGCGTGGCAATAAAAGCACGTTTTCCTAAAGCGCAAAGAATTCCCGATTGGCTGACCGGTCAAGCCATCAGTCATTCTTTGGTGAGTTGGAAATATAAAATAATTTAGATATATGTTTAATGCTATACAGTTAATGATATATGACGTTTACAGGAGTTAATAAATAAAATACAGATTTTGAAAGGGATTTACAAATGGATGCAATGAATGTCGACATTTATTAATGTATTTAAAAAACTATAATCAGGGATATTTTGAAATCTGTTGAAATTACAAAGTTAGATAATGAATCTATTCAGGATATAATTATTTTTATTGAGAAAACAAATTATTAATATTTGCTATTCTAGCACATCTTGATATTTAAAAGTTCGCAGATCAATAATACTTTTTATAAATAACTGTTGTGGCAGAAATATCCTAAAATATTTACATTCACATTAATACATAGTAAAAAAATAGTTAAAATACATTTAATACTTGACTCTTAAAAGTTGCGAATAAATCCAA
This sequence comes from Argiope aurantia, assembly GCA_026543865.1. Classification (NCBI taxonomy): domain Eukaryota; kingdom Metazoa; phylum Arthropoda; class Arachnida; order Araneae; family Araneidae; genus Argiope; species Argiope aurantia. The sequence goes on along the minus strand of JAPMOR010062800.1, from coordinate 441,832 downwards.
GCATTCAGTATCGTATACTAAAATATGTAGTTATTAATCGCAATTATCTTTTGCTTTAAGTCTTACCAGATTTACAGATATATTTTGTGATACATTTTTCATTTATTTATTTCTCTCTTAAGTTTGCCATTACATTCAAATATAAGCAATTTTATTACGCTATTAGCGTTAAAAGCGCCAAATAAGATAAATTCATACCTTCAGAACATGACATAAAATGGACATGGTCATTTTCTTAAATTTGGGGAATTCTTATGAGAAACACATCTGAAAATTATGCCATCTAAAACTAACAGTTTTCAAGTGATAATATTTGGTGGAATTTTTTTTATTGCAATATAATTATATATAAGAATGATAAAAACTGAACTATTTCAAGAACTATTTTATTTAACCATTGTCACAGAGCAACAGTAAAATAACCTTTTAGTGGTAGAGAAAATATTTTCATTTAAAACATATTATGCTGAATCATAAAATTAAAATCTCAAAAGCTGTAAATAAATCTAATAATTTTGAGAAAACCAAAAGTTTTAAATAAAATTTTTCCTCCATTCATTCTTTAAAATTTAAAACTCACCAAGAGAATGGTATTGGTGCTAATAATAAGTAGAACTTTCGATTAAATCATGCGCAACAAAATGGACCCCACTGTAATTAAAGCAGGTGAAGTGCTAATCTCCAATAGGAATATATCTGTGCGTGTAGCAGACGTGACCAAAGCATAGACGTGGCTGCTTCCATTCAAGCATTTGCATATTAAAACTTGCTACAGAGTTTTCGCTGCTTTGAATAATTTATACTATTCTGCATGTACTCAATATCTTCCGATTCGTATAAATATGTTGCATAGAGAATCAGGTGTAGGAGCAAGGAATGAAAAATATACTCATACTCATTTGATAATTTTCAAGATCTTTTGTTTTTTAAGTTAATTTTTAACCATAATTTATTTTCCAATTTATGTATTATATATAGTTACCTGTTTCAGTATGAAAAGGATAACATTATCATTTAAGATGTGACATATTTAGATTATTGCATATATATTTTTAACAGTTAATTTATTGATAGTCAACAAAATTAGTCTTTTGGAAATTATGCGAATATTCAGATATTATCCAAGGATCCAGGCTTTGGATAAACTTGGAATTCATCTCGCAGATTTAAATTTCTCCAAAAATTACGTTAAAAATTAAAATTAAGATGCAAAGTAAGTGACATGCATTTACAAAAGCTGAGTGATACGATGAAGATGCAAGAATGTTATTTTAAGATGTTAAATACCATTTTCCTTAAATAATATTAAACTACAATTTATGTTCAATTGAAATGAGAAAAGAAACATTTGAATCAAATTGTTCAGTGAACAATTATGTAATAATATAGAAATTTTATATACCAGGAATTCCATATTGCTATAATATAAGAGGTTGTAAATCTTACTAATTTAAAATCTTACAGTGATAACACTGTAAATCTTACAGTGTTTTGAAGATTTAGACCAATTAGCCGAAGAAATTATATTCATAAATTGGAATCTCATCAAACGAGGAATTTTGCACGTACAATGAAATCAATTTTAACTGGATATCTAAATTCTGGTAGATAATATTTTAAAATTATTCACTTATATTAAAAGCATATATATACCGTTGAAAATACAGAAAAAGGTGCGGGCGCCATTGATCGAATTACTGTAATCAGACATTACCGATAACACGACATAATTACAAACAAGATTGAGAATGAGCAAATGCTTTAATATTATGAATCATAATAGCTAAAAGAAACAAATCTTAGGGCTTTGTGAAATTTTATCCTTTTCAGCAAATTATAATGAGGCGTTATCCAAAGTAGTATGTCATTTCTGAGGTACAGTTTTGTACAAAACAAGTCCTGGAGACCTATCAGAAGCATTTACAGGGAAACTTTTATATGCGGAATCTTGGATTTCTGCTTGATTAAAAATTGCGTTGGGGCTAAAGTTTAACAGGAAAATTTTTTCATCCAGTAAAAGGCGTTTGTGGTCTCATTGATGTAACTCAATACATACAAAGAAGGCGGCTGCTCATCTTTCAGCTTTAAGAATCCAAGGCATCTGAAATATTGGCATTGAAAAAAATGTATTTAGTATTTATTTATTCTTCATTTCTAGAAGCAATTTTTTCCACATTCATGGTTTTCCTTTCACTGATATAGGAAGCAACAATCTTCTTAGACTATGACGCCATCTAATTAATTAGAAGGTTCGATTCCACGTTCTTAGTTCAATACAGTACTTGGTACTGCATCGAAATTTCCAAGCATTTTGTTTTCAAATCAGAGAAGTGCATAGTTTATTACAAATATTTCTTTGACAAGGTATGTTATGTTTCGTGGTCTGAAGCTCATCCATCACTTTACAAACTGCAAAATGAGTCTTTAAAACAAACAATTACATAGAGATTATTTTTAAATGAGGAAAAAATTGCGTTTTAAGCAACTTTACAGAAGTGCATAAGTAATCTAACATATTTCATTTTTTATTTTATGGATGTTTTAGCGTATTGATCATTTATAATACGAACATTTACAATAGGATATGCATTGGCATCACTGTCACAAGTTCAACAAGCTGCTAGTGCCCCTTGAGCGAGCATATTTTGCGTATTTTTTGCCATGGCTTCAAATATTTTGATGATGATTAAAATTTCATCGACTTCTTTCCAAAGAAACGACAGACCTTTGACTAAACAATGCATCAACAAGATCTAAAAAGTAAAATAAAAAAAGTTGAATTATTTCGTATATGATAATTATGAAATACGAGTAGAAAACATTTAATAATATTGAATACTAGTTGATAGACTTGGCGTTACTTGGAATCAAAATCTTTTCATGTAAGGTATTTTTAATGTGTAAAATATTGTAACACACAAAAATATTTTCAAGATATGTGCCTTAAAATAAAATAAATTAAAAATAAACAAATAGGGACATTCAAAATCTAAACGTTGGCCAGCAAAGGTATATATATAAATTTACTTATTTCAAAACCTGCTTTAAACTATTTAAAGAATAACAATCGGAAGAAAAGTTTTACAAAAAATGAAGCTAGTATCATAGGAAAATAAAAGGTAACTTGAAGGTGGTGTAAAGCTTATTCGTAAAAAATGCCCTCTGATGTTTCTGCAGATAAAAGGGAAAATATTCCTTAATTTTTCAATGCCTGAATTGCTGTCGTCGAATATGTTCAATATGTTTGCAATACTTTTGTCTCTGTTTGAGCGATTGAATTATCGCTAAGCTTTGGTACTGTTAAATCACTAGCTTGAAACAAATGAAAACTTGGTAATGAGAAAACAAATTTAGAAAGTAGTGGTAGGTTATTTCAAAGAGAACTTTAATTTTAATATGAAGAAATTAAAAAAACATTTGAAAGCAATTGATAAGAGGGAGAAATTAATATGAATGAAATGGTAAAATTTTGCCTTTTAACACTAACTGCTAAAAATATATTATTCAGAAATAATTTCGTTTGAAATTATTAAAGAGAAAAGGCGAGATTCTGGTTATTTTTCAATTAATTGAATATTTAACTATCAGTTCATTGAAAAGTTGAAGATATTTCTCCTCGTCTAAAAGAAAAAAAATGCACAAAATTTGATTGAATTTCGTCCCAGTTTAAGAAATGATTTGAAGCAATTTTCACATACATACATACACATTAATTCAAGTTTTCGTCAAGCATGTTTACTGGTGTAATTACATTAACTTTTTACAGTTATTTAACTATTCCCAAACAAAATAGAAATCTTATGTTACAGCAAAAGTACACAAATTAGACAACTGACAGAGCGTTATCTAATAGACGCAAATTGGATTTCCTGGCTTAATGTTTTTTATATTTGTGTTTCGACAAATTGACAATATTTTTCACTATTTACAATTTAATGCCACCGTAAATGAAGAGTAAGTTGTGGCTACTCTTTAGACAAGAAAGCTAAATAAATGCTTAAAACCTAAATCTTGTAAAATGTCAAAAATAAGCATTTTAATAAGGAATGAAACAGATATGAATTTAAATATCGCTTCTCTCAATCGGCTCGAAAAAACAACAAAATCATTACGAATATTGCTTGACCATGACAGAATTGTGATATGGCTCATGAACCTCAGACTAACTTTATCAAATAGGCGATTCAACCTACTGCAGAAAGGTCTTTTCTAGGTTAAATATTATGCAGGAAAATTAACAATTTTCTCGAATCTTTTGAAAGTGTTCCTTTAAAGTGGCGTTGGTGTCATTCAGTTAAATAAACAATAAGAAAACCCTATTTGCCGAAGAATTCAAATACAATATGTGTTTCGATATGAAGGTACCAGAAACAAATTACTTACCCTCCAGTACTTGAAATATTCCATATTGGATAGTAAAACATTCAAGAAGATCCTGTAGCTATTCAAGTTTATGAGGTCTTTGAACTCCTTGCATACTTCTTAGGGATTATAAGCCAAGATTTCAAAACTCTGCAGTAACTGAAGAAAATTAAAATTGAATTTAAGCAGTATCCATAATGAAAATTATCCTTATCAGTATCCTGAAATTTTAATAAAAAAATTATGCAGTATCCTCAATTTAGTAAGTTATATGGAGTAAATATAGGACAGTATTTCTGCCAGAAATGACTGCACCTAATCAAGATTTGTTGCAAAATCAGTTACATTTTCTTTTTTAAGTTAAAATAATTTATAATCGTATATTTTTTTAAATTATTCTACCGACAACATAATTCATGATAAATAATTGTTTAAATCGTAATTAAGGAATTTTTAAAACAACTAACAGTTATCTCTGTACTCTCCTTTCATTATGAAGTTGCATCAATCCAGTTACATAAATTGAAGCTAAAAAATAACGGATCTATTTGAAAACGATTTGCTTTAGATTTAGAAATGATTTGAACATAAACTAGAAAAAATATTTACGAAATCAAATTAAGAAACAAATTTCAATTTCCAGAGAATTTAGGTATTTCTATAAACTTTTTCTATATGAGATTATTCTAAATTAAATCATCCCTTAAAAATGTTTCTCCGGTTCTGTGTGCATCTTTTTCGTTGAAAATTAAGCCACAAACAATTAACAAAGAAAAAATAAGATTCATAAAAAGTGCTTATATTAATTGTCTAATATTTATTCTTAATTCTTAAAATTCCATTTATTACATTTAAAATTACATATTTTATATAATTACCATTTATACCATTTATCATATTTCCAAATTACATCATAGTTTCCTCACTATTGCCATAATTCTGAAACTTACTTTCCATAAGCGATGACGAACTTGGCAGTACCTCTCAGAAAGCATCAATCAGGATTTCAATACAGCCAGGCTCTATGGGAAATTGATCTACCAAAAGAAAAGGAGCCATTTCTTGTTGATAATTGATATCCTTTCATTGTCCTTGTAATCGAGAGGCAAATCACAGATGCATTTATTAATATCATTAATAAATAATTATATCATTAATAATTAATTAGAATCAATATAATCATTAATAAATAATTAGAATCAATGATCGAAACTTCGATGTGATGTTTTATTTAATGATGTAAAAACAATGTCCTAAGATGAGGAACCATTGCTGTTGGAAACTGATATGGAATGCCTGCTTCAGCTCTTTTCACTAGCTAATTAATGGAGATAGATCTTGAATGCAACAGTAATCGTCGAAAAGTATCAAAAATTATGAAATGCTGAATTTTCAAAACAATTTTGCTAAGGTAATTGTAGATTGTTTCCCTTCAAAATATGGCAAGGTTTTATACAAATGTATCCAAAACAATTAATGATGATATTCAAGTGATTACCAAAAGACATAATGAGCAAATTCTTAATAAAAATATAATTGAAGTTTATGATCTGTTGAACCTCAAAGTCAAATCAACATGCCAAAGAATCTACAACATATCTTTATTTAAACCGTCTAAGGAAACGAAAGTTTAAAGAAGATTTCTTTGCAAATTGTTCAATCCATCTTCACATTTTGAATTTCTCCGATTGTTAACGAGATATCCAACTATCCAACAAACGATGCTGCTCATCACATCCAGAGTACTCAGGGCAAATCCATTAGGTTTAAATTTCAGTTTATTACTAACATCGCTCGATTGCATAGAATTCCAGAATTGATCTATTTCAGCAACTATTTCAAATATATTAAATCAAATATATTTAGTAGAATTTGCATATGAACATTCAGCAATTACCTGTGTGACAAAAGCAGGATGCTAAACTATTTCTGCAATTACGATTTAGTGAATTACCAAAATCCACTGAAGATTTTTAATTTTTTAAAATTAGGAAACAGAATCATCGTCAATATATAAAGTGTGTATACTTATTTTTAAAAATGACTGATAATTAAGGCTGTCTTAAACATTAACAGGAAATGAATGTCAGTGGTTGAAGAACTACAGTGGATGTAATATTCCAGAAATTTTTAAAAAAGAATTGCGATTGCATGGATTCAGAAACGATGTGACATATTAGATGTGTTGAAATTCTTAACATACTGTGACATGTCTGACTCGTATCAAATTACTGAATTTTTAGTTTTAAATCTGCAATGAAATGGATGTATTAATTTAAGATGCATAAAATATTTAAAAAGGCTTCAGTATCTTAAATGTCTCACAATTATAGGTATTGAAATGAAAATTAATTAATGATATATTCTATTTCGAAAATTAAGAATTTAAAATGAATTCGTACGTCAAGTTTTTCCTATAGAACTCGTGGAATAAAAATTTCGAGAATTTGAAAGGTGATGGTAATAAATAAAAGGATTGATTGATTGGATTTTAATGGCGCAAAAGCCAGACATGGCTTTGCTGCGCCAAATGTATGGTGAATATATAAGCATATAATATAAAATTACAGTGAAAAAAGTTCTAAAATACTCATAATTCATTTTAAAAAACGGTTAAGTACTTAAAAGCAAACGGCACACTATAAAACTAATCATATATGATGTAAAAAGCCTATCGATTGTAAAAAAAGGAGGATATTAGAGTGAGGATTTTCTTCCACAAGATCGTTTAGAGATCAAATCGTTGTATTAAAAAAGGATTGACGTTGGAAGTTAAAAACTGGGCACTTGATTAAAATATGCATACATGAATAGTGTTTTTGCCATGCACTACAAATGGATGCGGGTTCACCAAAAAGTAAATATTTATATGTAAAACGCGTATACCCAATTCGCAGACGAGTCATTATAACGCCCTTTCTTCTAATTGAGGCACAAGACCATTTGCTAAGAGTGGGTTTTAACGAATGCAATTTGTTTTTTTCCTGCAAATCCCATTGTTTCTGCCACATTTTGTAAAATATGCTTCTTTATGTAGCATTTAACATCAGCCAAAGGGACTAATCTGTAAAGTGGGGTTGATGCAGATTTAGCGGCAGAATCTGCGAACTCATTGCCTTTAATTCCCACGTGACTGTGTACCCAACAAAACATTATGTCAAATCCTTTGCTTCTCAGATCTTCTAAAAGAAAAATATCACAAATAATCGGATTATTACAGGAATCAGTTTCTTGTAACTGCTGCAAAATACTCATACTGTCGGTGTATATGCAGAAGCAACAGGTGCTTTCGTTTGATATGCGTTGTAGAGCACAAAAGATCGTTATAACCTCAGCAGTAAATACAGAAAAGGCATCATTAAGCTTATAAGCAAATACGGTATCTTTAAAAGTAATACCGCATCCGACAGAGTTAGTTGATTTTGAGCCATCTGTAAATATAGGGGCATATTGCGAATACAGACTTCGATGAAACTTAAAAATTTGATGATAAACAATCGGCTCAGTGGAAATTTTAAGAAACGAGGAAAATGGATTAATATATTTAATGGATGGAATATTCCAAGGTGAAAAATTAAAAAAAGTTACCTATTTCTACTTGCAGACTAATTATTGCCGATTCTTCGACGAATGATTTTGTTCTATTCATAAATGGGTGAATATTATATGGGTGGGCACGATAAAGTCTCGCAAGATAAAAATCAAGAAATGTATTTTGCAGTGGATGATTTGGCAAAGACATGTCTTTGAAATAATAATTAGCAGTTAACTGCTTACGTCGCAAGTTAAGAGAGATTTGATAGCAATCAACATATAAACTCTGGACAGGTGATGTCCGGAATGCACCAGAACAAATGCGTAAAGCAGAGTGGTGAAAAGCGTCAAGTTTCCGTAATACGGAGTCCCGAGCAGATCCGTACACTACACATTCGTAGTCAATGCGAGATAAGATGACTGTCTGATACACTCGGAGTAAATAAGTTCTATCAGCTTCCCAAGAGGTATTGGACAAAACCTTCAGGATATTTAAAGCTTTCTCACATTTCTTCCTCGAATATAAGATGTGTGGATGGAAAGTGAGTTTTTTTTTTGTCAAAAATGACTCCGAGGAATGTAACTTTATTTACTAAATAAATAAAAGGAAGAATGAATTAAACATTTCAATATTTATACTTAGAAAACTGAATATGGGGTTTAATTCCTATTAAAAGAATGTTTTTGGCACAGCATGATGAAAATTCGCTTTTTCATCTGAAAATCAAACGAAATCTAATGACAGCTTCATTAAATTTTCCAAAAAGGCTCTTACGTTTAGCCTGCGCGATATTAAAAAATAATTTATTGCTTTATTACAGTACACCAAAGAGAAAATAGGATTTTGATTTTTATTTTTTTGGAGGAACTGAATTCATTTGAACCAAAAGCTTATAAAACTTCTTCTGAATTCCAAGTGTGAGAAATCCAGGATTTAAAAATATAAGATGATTTTATATAAATTAACTCCAACAAGTTCTTATATTTTTGATATTTCTATGACCTAAATTTTTATTTTATTTACTTATGTACCGAATTCCGAATCAAGATTGTTTCCTTTATTGATAAATTATTTAATATCTTCGTTACTTTAACAGAAAAGCCTGGGTATTGCAAAAAATGGTTCTTTTTGTGTTTTTCAATTTTTAGCCAGTCTAGTTCCTATTTATACCAATATATTAATTATATGACGAATTTAATAAACTTTTGTATTATATACATAAGATCATTCAGTTTCTTACGTAGCGGCTGGCCTGTTTATCGGAAACGATTGCGAATAATTAAAAACCGATTGCGGAATTTTTTAAAAATAAAAGATGTTTAATAGTTTCAATTACTCACTTAATCGTTGAAGATTTAAGATTTATCCTATAACAAGTATCACTGTTTTTCTACTGTAAAGATAATTTTAAGGCATTTATATTGCGAGAATGGTTTCATACTCAGGTTTACGAAACAGATTTAGTAATCAAGGGAGGGAAGATTTTTGTGTCATCTATCGAATAAATTTATAAATCATATACTTAGATAATTATTCAAAAGATTTTAGAAACTCAAGTTTTTTATTAATTGCTTTAGATGCATTCAGTTAAATAAAAACAATTTATCATGTATTTAACCTTTTATTAAATTTAGGGTATTCTAATTTTGAATTCTAATTAATTATCAAACTGAAGCTCAAAGATTGAACCTAAGGACTATAAAGAGCAATTTTTGGTAGATATTGAGCAATTGTATTTAGAATTAGACTCAGATTTCAGTTTCTTGTATATGTAGTCTAAGCGTAATCAAACTTAATATACGACATTTATACGAATTGTTTTTGTAGTCTCTGTTAGTCAAAATAGATTCCAATTAAGGTTTTTTTTTACAATAACACTTTATAGATAAAAATAGGCCTTTGCTACTTTCAATTTTTATGCATATTATGTAAATATAAAATACAAAATACCGGTTTTCGATATATTCTAGATTGTAAACATATTTTCAGTATCTAATTATTTTGTCCTTCGCTTTGTGCAGTAATGAAAACAAGCTTTCATACTTGCGATGGAAGCGCTTTGGAAAAGAACTATAGAAATTGTATCACTTGATACACGTAAAAAATAATGTGGAGCAGTGACATTTGTCGTTCGGCTAAGTGTTCAAAAAAAATAGTTAAACTTTCAAATATTAGATTAAGTAATTCTTACCGAAGTTAAATATGAGCTTAATGCATCTTAAAAGAAAAAGCTAAGATTAAAATGCAATGTCAATACAATAATACAAGTATTTTAGTAGTAAATCATATAGAAGTTCTTTACCGATCTTGTCGACGACGAAAACTGCGATTTCCCTTTTTAACAAAGAAAAAAATTTTTTTACTTCATTTTAATATCTTTTTACCGCTATCGTAAAAGATATTACGAGAATTAAAAAGTCTTCCTTGTCTACTTTAAGAACGATGTGGTGTCAAGATGGTCATGTTTGTATTTAGAAAATAAAACTGTTTTCCATATGATGAAGGTACAATCATATTTTGGCATTGTAGGGAACTAAGAATGAAAATGAAATACTTTAAAAATCCTGACAACTGAGAAGTCACAAAAATTCCTTCTCAGAATAAAAAATACAATCATAGTACGGCCGGTCAATTATCTATGGGAGAGTTGAATTTTTACACGCTTGACACAAAATCAAGACACACCGCATGCTCCTGACACCAAGACACTGTCCGCTTGCATCATTCGCACAACAGCATTGCTCGCACCACACACTCCACGGCATTGTCAACACCACACACTCCACGGCATTGTCCGCACGACACACTCCACGGCATTGCCCGCACCACACATTCCACGGCATTGCCCACACCACACACAATTTTGCAGAAGCAAGACTTCACCCACTCCGAACACACTACAAAACGAAAACGTTATCCACTGCAGAAATGAAGATCTAAATCATTCCCCGTAAAACTTTCCCGAACCCCCCCTCCCCCCATAATTTAAAATATTACCCACTCAGCTCGTATGCGCAGTCTGCGCCTCCATTGCTCACAAGTTTTTATTAATATTCGTTCCGTGCATTCCTCTTTTCCTCGATACATATCGCAATCTTTACGCTCTATATATCACCGCCGCAATCATATTCCACTGCTCCTACATATCTCATGCCAGGTTCTCAATAAACATCCACTACATATCTCATAACAGACATTCTACGGACTGCTACTACACATCCCAACGCCACATGCTCCACACACGCTACATGTCCCACCCCGAACGCTTCACAAATTGCCACTATATATTATCTCACCCCGGACATTTTACACACCACCTTATATGCCCCACACAGGACATTTCGCTCACAACAAGGATAGATAGATATTCGAAGCTGCGAATGGAAATTTAATTTGCTATCGACTGAAAGCTTTTTCAGTAGGTCTAGCATTCTTTGCCTCACAGTCTTAATCCATTTTCAGTTACGTTCACTCATAATTCATAATTTTAATCTGCCCATTTGGAGATTTATTTTTCACTTAACTTAAATTTGCATATCACAAAGGCAATTTTACTCGAAGAAATAAATTTATTTTGCAAATTGCTTATCATTATCATTAAAGGCCAAGTTTCATTCAGCATGTTTTATTTTACATGAATGTTTTATCTTAAAGACTTGCGCAACCTATCTAATATTTCAGGGCTTTTAATGTTTACGTAACTTTTACTACCAGCAGTCCATGTTTTTCTTTGAATAAGCAATATATTTTACACATTTGATTGAGAGACTGAATCAGTAGTATTAAAGCTATTTCAGCTTTATAGCTACACAAAATAAAACCCTCCTTATTTTATAAAAAGAATGCTATTTTACTTTTAATATATGGAACTTTCATGTAATACAGGGAAATTTATACATGAATAAATGAATGGCAAAAATTATTTTTTTCAAAGTTTATATTTTATTATAAATTATTTAATAAATTTCATTATTAATTATTTAATAATTTATTAATTAAATTTCATTATTAATGAAATAATGTATCTTTGTTAGAAAAAGACAAGAAGAAAAAAAAAGCTAATATTGTAAACGTTTCATGAATCTGGTTCAATTAATTAAAAATATATCTTTAAGATTTAAATTTGAGCATATTTGTTATAAAGTATGATAATGTTATAGTCACCCCCAAAATTTTCTGTACTTTAGAATGATTTGTATTTCTTAAATTTCAGTTTAATAACAAAAGTGGAAATTTGAAAATCTAAAATTCAATTCAATAACTGATAAAGGCTGAAGTGCGGAGTCAATTGTTACTTTTATTTCACTGAATACATCCAAAGTAATTAATAAAATTTGAGATTCTAGAATAATGAAGGCGATTAGCTAAGAGTCTAATTTACAGGATAGAAATCGAAGGACAGCTAAACCAAATGTTTTCTAGATAAATAAATCCGTTTCATAACTTTGTACTTAAAATATTCCCAATATAAATAAAAAAATATACTTTTAATTCTTTAAAATTACTTTCTTAGTGGAAAATAGTGAATAATGTTCGGGTTAAGAATTAAGACTATCACTGAATAAGAGATATATAAAAATATCAGGACAGAACAATTTCAAATGTATCAGTTGAAAGATAAAGTTATTAAAAAAGATTTGAAGAGCTTTTCTATATAGGAAACTGATTTCGGCCACAATAAAAAAAAATGATTTTAGATTTGAAGATTTTTAAAAGATTTCGTTGACTTTAGGAGTAAAAATTGAGATTCTAAATACGGATTTCTAATCTAAATTTTTGGATTTTAAATTATTATATTTGGTGATAGAAAAAGATTTCTTAAAATAAGCTTTTGTTTTAAATAAAAAATGGTATTTTATAATTTTAATGTAATGGAAAAAAGTTCAGTACTAAAAGAAAAAAAAAATCGTTTAATAAAAAATATTAAAACAAATTTTTATTTTCTGTCTGGCGTATATCAATTTAGTAACAGGATTTAAAATTTTTTTAAGTTTTTCAAGTTTTATCAGTTTTTTTAAAAGAACTTGAATGACTGAAATTTAATAATAGCGACTTTGAAAAGTTTAATGAAGCTTTGAATTCGATTTCTTTTTACTGCGCAAAGGCAAATTTTCCCCCTACTAGACCAACCATTTATTAGTAATTAAGCAAATATTCAATTTTTTACAATTACTGATACTTTCTGTTCATATCTTTGCTTTATATTTTGTTCAATTTAATACCCTCTCCATACAGAATTTGTGATAATCCCGATTTCATAAAAAATCCTACTTAATAAATATTCACAAAAGGTTTCACACCATTTTAGATTACAGATCCTTTCGAAATACCAGGAATCGTATTTCCCTTTGAAATTGTCTAGATTGATTCGTTCGTTTTTATGTTCTTTGTATTAACTTTCTGCATATCATATTTTAATACAAATTTTCATTTGCAGGTAGCATATGAAACTACTTATAAATATCAGCCAACCTTAAAATATAAGCATTTACATTTGATATTAATATTAAATTTTTTCTCTACAAAATTACCTTAAATTTTGAATATCCTAGAATTTGAGAGCATGCAAACAATTTAGGATCCGGGTTTTTCCCCCATATCCCATCGTGCGTTGAGTGTTCACATTCGAATTGTATTAAATACATGCATCAAATTCGGTTTACGTTTGAAATAGTAGCTAAAGTAAGAATTCAAGCAGAACTTCCTGGTATTTTAAGCAATGGGAAGATGTTAGGAATAAACTAAAATATAAATATGATGAATTTGACCGTAGTGTTCTATGTGTAATGTGCATCATTTTTTGAATGGGTGGTAACCCAGATTGAATGAAAAAAGTTACCTCTGAAAGTGCCTTGTTATTTTAGCCAACATCTTAAAACAATATAATCTTTCTAGTTTGAATGAAACTCTACTGAGCAGATCATGAAAAAAGTTCAGTGTCATTGGAGCCAAACACTTCTCTTTCGAGTCACGTTCCCCAGATTTTCAGAAACAGTTTTCATTGCTTGATTTCATGCCAGGAACTTGAATTTTTCTAGATGCTTCAATAGTTTGGAAATAGTAATCAAACAGTTTGTAAATAGTAATGACTCATTAAGTATGGAGGTTAAAGACATGAGATTTGATAGTAGGATTTAAATCCAAATTAAACATAAGCAAATTTCGCAAAAGATCTGGAATGACGTATCAGGAGTGAAAAAGGATACGAACGAAAATATCTGGCAGAAAACAGAAATAAATAAATAAATATTATGATGTGAAATCAAAAATAATCCTTAATTTATTCAGCATTCATAGTGGCTATTTATTTGAATGATAACATCAGTTTTATTACGATGATGTTAAATTAGTAGCATAGATATCAACGTAAATAAACTATGGAAAGACGAAAAACTGGATTCGAATGCCAGCAATACATTCATGTTCTAAAATACTTTAAAATACCAATTTTAAGTTTATGTCGTTCTATTTTTTTTTTTTTTTTGGCTGTTGATATAAGACTGATAGATGAGAGGTTTATGGATAGAATTTTTTGTTTCACTGACAATGTGACATGCAAATAATTACATTCAAAATTCCTTTATGTTGATTTGTTTGAAAATTGAGATAATCGGCTCACGTGCCATCACCGTTGAATAACGCTCAGAAACAAAGAATAGATATGTCAAGTCTTAATTAAAATGTTTGCTACTTTGAAAGTTTATTATAAATCACCATCTGATTCAGAGCCAAGGTTATAAGGAAGGTTCAGACCTGTATTCCATCTGAAATCAAATGCCTTTATTTCTGAGACGTCGGAAATTAACAGCACAATATTATTTCCGTCTACAATCGATTCCAAAACACCCTGTTAGTCACTTGTCTCTTCCAGTTGGTCTTCGGTGACTATATGATGCCCGCCCTCTCACACTTTCCCCTTTAGTGAGAGAGTTAAGATTCTACTGAATGATTCTCCTAAACCTTCTATTCAAAACCACCTAATTTTAATTAATTTTTAACTAATTTATTAAATTTTGAATTTATTAGAAAAATTAATTCATTTAAATATATTTCTTTTTTATTTAATTTGTAACTATTTTTAACTAATTTATTATTTTAATAAATTTAAATTATTTTTAAAGTTTTTTAACTTTTTATTCAAAATTTCCTAATTTTAATTAACTTTAACTAAATTTTTTGAATTTATTATAAAAATTAATTTATTTAACAATATTTCTTCTTCAGTTTAATTTTTTAATTATTTTTAACTAATTTAATTTTTAATTATTTTTTTAACTAATTTATTAATTAATTTTTAATTAAATTTCTTAACAAAATTAAAAAAATAGTTAAAGGGTTCTTTTACAATTATTTGCTTTTTAAGCATACTCATGAAGCTGATATTCTGTATTTGTAAATTTAATTGAGGAATAAATGAGTTATTTAAATTAGTTATTAAGCACTGGCTATTTGAAAGAGATTCTATTACATCAGAAATCAGAATTGAACTAAAATCAATCCATAGCTTAGAAGAATCTGACAACTTGAAGCGAAAAACCTAAGTTCTAGTTAAGAAAAAAAATATGTGGATTATGTAAACTGTTTTCACATAAGTTAAAATTAGATAAGTATACCACTTCGTTCAAAAAATTCCAGCATTTTAAAATACTTTCCAAATGCAGATGAATTATGTGCATTGCAGTAGAACAAGGGAATACTACGAGGTAATTTAATTGAAACCCTTAATCACCTTCATTCAGTGTATCAGTAAATCAGAATCACCTTCATTCAGTTAAAACACATGCAATATATTTGCATATCTCGTGATTAAAAGCACTCAAAATTTCCTATCGTGAAGATGATGAAGTCATGGATGCTCCATCACGGTAATGAACCAACTGATAAATGTATCGTGATGTCAAATTACTAATCAAAACCTCTTATACCGATACTTGCTCAACGGCTTATTCCTGCCCATCTCTGGAACCTCGGTGGCTTGGTGGTAAGGTCCCTGCTTCGGAAGGCGGTGGTTTCAAGTTCGAGACCCGACTCCCTCGAAGAACTGCCATGTAAACGGCTCTTGTGCACTCTGAATCCGTTAGGGCCAAACGTCCTGCCTCTGGTGTGGCGTGGAAGTTTGGAGAGGGGATGCCAGCTCAGATGTCGTCATCGTCGTCTGACGGTGGTTCAAAACTATGAGATCCGTTCAAAAACAGCCCTAGTGTTCTGTTGAAAAAAGGGAAGTTATTATAACTAAACTAAATCAAAGCTCCCTATCTCTTCCTATGTGATATTTCTTTCGGATATAAAATTTATTTATTGGATAATTATTCTCAAATGCCAAAGAAGTGTGATGTAAAGTACGTTGGTGAATGACAAAAAAAACAAAAAAAAACAAGAAGGTTTGTAATCCTATTTAAAATTTTGTATGAACAATGGTAAAAACCCATAGTTTGCACAGATTAGTCACTTCGAAGCAAATTCCAAATAAATGAATTCTATCCGTATTTATTCTCTAGTTATAAAACAAATTCAAAATCATATTTTAAATTAGTAGTTTGCCGATTTGAGAGGAGTGTCCTGGAGCTCTTGAACTCAAGGTTTTTAATCTCCAGTCATAACCAGTGAATACAATAAAGGCAAAGCAAAAAGATTACTTAGTGAGTGAGAAAATTAATAGTATATGTATATAGTAAGAAAAAAAATCACCTCATTTTATTATACTATAAGATTAATCAGTAAGAACTAATATATTATTATCATTCCAACAGCATTTTCATTTCACCCTTATTCCATGTCAATCAAAAATGGACCTCTTGTACTCTCTCTTAAGATCATTTACTTCTTTTTTTTTAAATGTATTACAACTGATGTCTTCAATTTTCCAAACATTTTTATTCTTATTTTTTGACACATGGATGTCGTCCACTTAGATAACTTCAGAGAAAAGTTTGCCACTTAGGCAGGATTTAGTTATCAGTAAAATTTTACCTTTCACTTGAGTTCTTTAAAGCGGAAGAAATATGAATTCGTTTTCAGTACATGTGTTTACAATTATTCAGTTCTAACAAAGAAATTAACCTCAAAATTCCGTTTGCGGACATTAGGACAGTAAAAAGCATTTATGAAAAAAAATGTCCTCTAGTTGTAAATTACTTTACAAAAAATTAATTAGACTGTATAAAATATAATCAGAAACTTAATATATATTCCGGAATATTTTTTATGAAACAAGGGATATATTAACTATAAATTGGAAGGGATGCTCGACCTTTTTGAAGTATCAAAGTTATATTTTATTGAAGGAAGAAAGAATGGAAACTAGTAATATGGTTTTACATGAGCTGCTAAGTGACAAAAAGTATGAATAGGATTATTTAAGTTTCAGCAACTACTCAAGATAAATTCAAGTACAGCAATTTTTAAAAATGTGTATGTATTTTTGAAAAATTAGTATTTTTTCTTGTGAAATACTCTTATTTTATTGTGTTATCCAATATGTATATTATTTTCATTATTCATTTTAAGGTATTAATTATAATTATTCAATTTAAAAATGTACTTCTTTAAACATTAGAAACATTCGAATACCCATTAAAAAGGATTAGAACTTTATAAAAAATGCTTATAAAAGAAAAGACTGATATTATTCCATAACTCTTCAAAATATTAAAGAATTTTTTTTGAAATTTTCTGGAAATAACCTTTTTTTAAAAGATTTGACAAAACCTTACTGAACCTTATTTAAATTTAATAATACAAACAGTAATTACTTATTGAAGTATTCTGATGCTTTTATTTAGTGAGTTCTTTAAAGAGAATTTCAAGTAACAATAGAGATGCAATTAAGCTAGATAATATATCTCTCAATATCTTGCTTAATTTGTTCAATATACAGAATGAATTCTGACCTTTTTTTGATTTATAATATTAATTTGATTAAAACTGTTTTTATATTGTATTAAGTATTTATAAATAATTCAGTTTATTTTATATTCCAGTTTGCGAATCTATTGCAGTTTGTCCCATCATATGTGAGTCCGATTCACAAGAGATCTCGTGGATTTGACATAATCCAAAATGAGAATATCGTGCAGTAATAACCGTTGTCATTCTACCCAACTTTTGTCCATTATAAAAGCATATAACGTTACATGAAGTTTGTATGATGTTTATGTAAGTAAGAATTATGTTAGATATTTAAGTACTTAAATTTATTTATCGTATCTTTTTCTTAATTAAGCTGAATTTCGAGTCAGATCTGTAATATTTTTTAAGTGAACAAGCAAACCAAAAAATAAGAATAAAAAAAAAGATAAAGCTCTACCGTCTCATATCTTAAGAAATCTGTTTGTACGCAATTCATATCGGTTAGCGAAATTTAAACAACAAGGAAGTAAATATAAAAACTTTTATAAAAAATTTAAAAAAACAAACATGGTTGACAATTTACAAAAATAAGTTCATAAACGTATGAAATATGACAGCCAATCAAAATAGTTATTAGGGTATTACTGTTCTTCTAACCGAGAAAAACAACCAATTAGATTTTGTTTCGGTGATCAACCAATTAAATGTATACAGTATATTTCTTTTAGCTTCCCATATCTTAAACAATCAATGATATTTAGATTCAGACCGCAAGTATATGGAGTATCAATCATCTCATTATAATGAGAAACAAACATTTACTAACCATTTTTTTCTTTTTTACAACATTTATTTCAACTGATATGTTAAAAAACACAAATATAATTATTTTTCGAAACAAGAATTTATCCAAGTTTTTTTCCCTACTAGATTTTAACTGCTGAAAGTAATTTTGTGCATGTGAGTTTTAGTGATATCATAGTTAAAACCATCGTTATATTTCTTTTCTCAATCAAATTTAGATAGAGATTTTTTTAGCTTGTTTTGTGAAGAACAAGATGTGGATTTCTCTATTTTTTAACTTACTCTGAGTTTTTATTCTGGATTTTGAAGTTTTTCGCTGTGGCTGTCATGCGAAATAATGATGCTTTGATATCCCTCCTCATTACACACACACAAAAAAAAATAATATAAATTTACAACGAAATTCTTTGAAGTCGAGATTTTTTTTTATTCGTTGTTAGACTATTTGAATAAACTACTTTAAGTCATGTCATTACTAGCTGCACTATACATGCCTTCAAAAAATAAAAGAAATAGAT
>JAPMOR010062800.1:389978-417764 GCA_026543865.1 Argiope aurantia | reverse complement strand
TTATTGTTTACAATTTTTATCTAAGATTTCATTTTGTTAAATTGTTTGTAAACTTTATACGTCAAATAAATTTTAGTTTGTTTATATTAATTACAATTTTTGTACACCAGTATCAGACATGCTATTGACAAATTCATCATCGACTAAAAGGGGTTTATCTTCGGGATTACTTGCATATTATACTGTTGTTTCGAGACTATCATATTTAGGAATGAAAATGTTATTGTAAAATTGGAATCAAAGTTGCAAAATGTCTTAGATACCTGATTTGAACTTCTTATCAGAAACATAAGTACATTTCCCTGTTGGCAGTGCGAAAAATATTATCTACAAAAATATCGTGAAACTCAGAGTGTATATAAAAGTAGAAATACCAATTCAAAACCTTAGCACAAGATGAAAGAACTTAGCATAAATATTGAGTTGAAGAATTTCTCTTGATTAATAAGAAATTAAATTTTCTCAGATCTATATTACGTTGTTAATTTTATCTAAAGTCTGTTATCAATTTCTTTTGGTTAAAATTCTGATAAAGTGCTTTGAAGTAAATATTTCGTTTGCAAACAAAAGGTGTTATGCATGATGCGTAGACGAAATTGGTCGGGATTCGTCTTCGTTTTCATAGAGAAACTTGGGAAAAATAGAAAGTCTTGAAAACAATTTTCCCTCCAATTTTTATTATTGTTTTGAAAAGCTTAAAGAACAATTTCACGATATAAATGGACGGGATTTAACCTTGCTTTTATTTTTTATGCTCTACCTTGTTTCAAAAAATTACATGGAAGAATTTGTAAAAATGATGAAGAAATATTCCAAAATTCGAAGAATTATGAATGCGTAGAAGCATTTGAAGAATTATGCGAAATATCTGAATTCTTTAATGAATATTCCTGAAAGTTAATCAATATATTATATTTGTTGTTGTTTCTTATGTCATCTTTCAAGCTCGCTGTTACGAAGATATGGATTTTAAGCAGGTGGAGGAGCGTCTCTTGTTTTTATAATAGCGCCATCTAGGACCAACAGAGCGACTTAGCTACATACACGTCACAACCCATTTTACGGCGCGGACTTCATTCACTCATCCACAGATCGTAATATGGACCTGAATCAGAGAACGATCATCCTTGATCCAGTACCTCCAGTTTATGAAGATTTATACGCGCGTCAGCCACCAAGCACGCGGGGAAACTGCTGCCGGCGGTATTCGAGCTCGCAACCTAAGGGACGCGAATCCAACGCTCTACCAACCAGGCTATCCCAGCCATATATTATATTTTTTGCAAGTTATTAAAATTCTAATCTGATTCCAAAATAATTCTTGGATTATTTGCAATCAAGTATCATAAAGCTTTCATTGAGATTACACAGATTTTTTTCAGCAGCTATGCCATCCATGTTGAATTAAATAAAGATAATAAAAGTTTAAAAACAAATAACGTCTAACCATTCTACTAAAACTAATAAATAGATTAATAATATTCCTATATAACAGTGATTTATTATTAAAAACTTATTTATTTTGCCGTGTATATTTCAAAGAGTTTTCATCCCTTTTCAAAGAAAACTGTTGTCGAAAATTAAAGAAATTAATGTACTTTTAATGTTATACAGACGTATTTAATTAGAAAAGATAAAGTTCACACTGACCTTTCAAGATTTCAAAATATTTGTATCGAAAAATATGTTCATTAGAGTGGAAGGAAAAAATCAATTTTTGATTTTTAATTTTTAATAAATTTGTAATAATTTGATTTTTAATTTGCAGAAAAGTTGCCTTTTGGTGTAGATAAAATAAATTATAAATGTGAAAAGCCGACTTCCTGGTATTGGGGTAGCGTATCTTCCCCGTGATCTAGGTGTCTGGAGTCGAGTCCCGGTTTGGGCATGGTTCTTCATCTTCTGTGTTCTATCTATGAGGTGTGTGAATATGCCCCCCTCTAAAAAAGGGTTGTGTAAGCGAATGTGACGCATGAAGTAGCTAAGTCATACTCCTGGCTCTAGTTGGCGCTACTGGAAAAACAAGAGACGTTCGCTCGGCTTAAATCGCTGACAGATAATTGTCAGCGGGATTATAAAGAGCCATAAGTCAAAACAACAACACATAAATATGAAAAATATTGGAGTAGGTCTAGAGGTGTCGCAAGGATGTTAAAGTTTCAAAAAATTTTGGATGCATTTTAAAGTTTTTTTTAAGAAACAATCAATTTTTGATTTTAAATTTGTAATAGCGCAGAAAAGTTACATTTTAGTATAAATAAGATTAAAAAAGAATGTTGAGTACATCTTGAAGTGCCACAAAGGCGTTAAATTTTCCTAAAAACAAACTTTTTGCCAATTTTTAAGGATTTTTGAGTGCCCCGATCATGAATTATAAATCTTTAAATATACATTGTCATATGAACGGAAATATAAAAACAGTTTTACTATTGCACTGGAATAGTATTGACTCGTCGCCGGAGTGGTTGTTATAGAGGTAAGGAGGAGATTTGTCTGCGTCCGATGACAAGGACAGGCTTGGGCTCAAATCAGTAGCTTTGCCGAGTTCAGTTGAGTTGGCGTCTGCGCTCCGTCTATTGTGTAACTGTTTAGAGTAACTGATTTGTTATTTGTACGCTTGTGTGCTATGCTGTGAGTAAAGACTGCTGTGAGTCTCAGTCTGAATTAGTGAAGACAAGACAAATGTCAAAGCGTTCTGTTTTTGAGAAATTTAGTGATTTGTTAGAAGTTGAACGAATCTGTTATGAAGTGCTACTATTATATTAGGCATAATCTCAAAATTGCTTCAGAGAAGGATCCTTTTGTAAGTGAACTATGTGATACTTTAATTTCCATAATAGAACAAATATAGTCAAGAAGTTGTATTGCCTTTGCTTCTAGCAAAGTAATTTCACATGTTAAAATCATGTTAAATACAGGAATTTACTAAAGTCTAAAAGCAGAAAATGTTCAGAAAAGTTTGATTCCAACCCCACAGAATTTAGAGAAGAAGCTAAACATTTATTTGATATTTGATGACTTGTATAAAAGAAAAAAAAAGTGCCAGTTTGGAAGTAGAACAAAAAGTGGAACAAAAGTTTAAAACGGTCAACGCTCTAACAGGAAAATGGTTATATGTACTATTGATATTGCTACCGCGAGCGCTCTGTGGAAGAAAGAAGCAAGAAAGAGTAAAGAATTACAGAAAATAGTGAACTTTAACCAAGAACGGACAAAAAAAATACTTGTGTATCAGAAACGATTACTGGCGAAAATGACAACGCTGACTAACAACAGTGTTCTTTAAAAAAGAGGCAAACCAAGCAGATCCATCAAATAGGCAAGAAGAGATAAAACTACGAGGTGCCTGAATAGTTTAAAATTAAGTTAAAACCTTTATGTTCTTATTGTTCCAAACATTCTTTTTAACCTTATCTCATATTCATGCTATCTCTCTGACGATCTCAAGAACATTATAGACCAGATTATTCAAAGAAATGGATACTTTGCTGCTTCAGAAAATATCCTTTTGTCCATACTAAGTGGTGAAGGTAAAATTCAAAAACTTAGTTTACGACGTGTTTTAAAAGCAAGAACATAAAGTAAAGACAGAGTTAGGAAGTTTAATGTTACAAAGATAAACTTCGATGCAAAGGATTACATCGACATGATCTCATAGCTTGAAATGACATAACTGAACCCTCCTTTCTAAAACATGTTTATAGTGACTTTCTCAAAAACTTTATACTGAAGACATCTGAAGCTGAACCAAATAGTATAAGGGACTCTGTTATCGATTTTTCGAGGCTTTCTTGTCACATGGAAGCAGTGGAAAGAGCTGTGAAACTGATGACACATTGGCTCAAAATGTCTGCAGTTCAACCACAAGAGAATGATACATAAGAACAAAAATTGACTCACGAGTGACTATGCCAAAATTTAATTAAAAAATACAGTTTAATGTGGCAATTAAGTAGAAACAAACATTTTGCAGCTGTAACATTTGTAATCATTAAGGATACAGAAGCAAAAAACGCAAAATTTGACATGAAAAATATTTTTTTATTATTATATTTTGTAATTAATAGTTTTTTTCGAATTGTAATGCTTATATATGTATTTAAAATCATCTTTTGTAACGTTATATGAACGAAAAATTCATAAAAATATTTTATCAAAGTTTATAATTTTTCATTTTTTAAAAATAAACTTTAAGTTTTTTGCGACATCTCGGGATATTGTTGCAATTGCAACAAAATTAAAAAAAAAATTCTTTTTGAAACTAAAAGGTAACTTTTCCCCACTATTACCAAACTAAAATCTAAGAAAATTTTTTTAAAGGCAAATTTTAAAAATTTACTTTTTCAATTTTTTTTACAAATTTTAAGCTTTTTGCTGCATTTCAAGATAATATAATATTGCAACGAAATTTTTAAAAATTGTTTTTGAATCTAAAAAGTAGCTTTTCTGCACTATTACCAAACTAAAATCTAAAAAAAAAATTAGGCAATTTTTGTTCCACCCGAACGTTCATATCTTCTCGAAAATTCTTTATATTCATTTTTGTGTGAACTTGTTTTTCCATTGCCTTAAAGAAAATTTAAAGAGTTTTCTGAAAAGCGCAGTATATGTAAAAGAGTAGTATATACGATTTTATTTACATGTCATAAATTATCTATCCGTATTAATAATATATTCCGAGAACATCCCACGCTGTTTATACATAATAACATGTCGTCCTGCAGAGAATGCTTCTGGGCAGAAATTGTAAATATTGCCTTTCATAAAATTCGTATGTGATTTTCATTTCTTTTTTTTGCTAAATAGAGTTTTTCTTTTATAAGGAATAAAATAATATCGCTATTTGAGATGTATAACTTCCGGGATTTATTATTGATCCAAATGCTTCATAAATCAATTTAACTTATAGTTGCAAATTTTATCATCGTAGCATTTACTGAGAAATTCAGTTCTTTTTAATTAATCATGTGTGCTATACATTAAATTCTTCCTAAACATAAGGATTTTTTCATCCATTTACATAATATTTAAGTATCGGATTCTTCTTAATTTAGTGTGCTTGATGTCAATAATAATAAAATAAAAAGATATTTTTGAAAATTTTTAAATTAATAAAATTATTTTATTTAAAATTTTAATTAATAAAATAAGAAGGAAATTTTTGAAAAATGGCATTTTAGATATCAGTGTAGTTTTAAGTAACACAAATATAGGATATTTTATTAAAATTACTACGTTCTGTCCTTGATATTCCTGGAAACTCTTTTTTTTTTGCAAAGTATGGTTGTAAGTAAAATCTTCACAAATAACTACTTAAAATAAATAATTTTTTCCTGATGTTTTTGGTTATGAATAAAAAAAATTGACCCAAAATAAATGTTTTAATATTTGATTATATATTAAAATTTTAAATCAAATTGAAAAGAAGATTCCATCGAAATGAGCAAGTGGTACTGAAGTTCAGCAATGAAACATTTAAATCCAAAGTAAGCAAAAACTTGCAAGTGCTTATTCATGCTTTATAGGATTAAAAAAATCGTTACCTATTTTTAATATTTTGTTCGCAAGTGTAAAATACATTCATTTTTCAAATTTCAAAATTTTTCAGCAGATTATAAAATTTTTTAACGAATAAATTATAAGTTCGTAAATTAAATGATACTCCAAAACATCTTCTCCACTTTTCTGCAGAATAACCATTTTCCTTGGAGTAAGTTATGACAGTAATTTTGTGAATTTTAGGAAATGGATTTCCAATTCAGTAAACAATAAAAGAATGTTTTCAAAATAAATACATAAATAAAGAGTCCTATCTGATTTTGATAAGTACTATTATTTTGTTGCAAAAGAATTTCCTTATTTAAAAATGGACAACCTATTTTAAGTTGTCTATCATAAAAAGATTTATAGGAAATACGCACGTGTTATGAAAATGCATAACGTCAGTTCATGTTTATTAAGAAGTTACAAAGAGTTTCTACGATAATGTTTCTCCAAAAAATGCAATGTAATAAAGACTTGTTGCTAAAAGAAATGAATATTTTAATTTTTAAAGGCTATATACAAATAAAATGTGATATTATTTGGGGGGTTTTTTGAAATGGAATTTTAACGACATTTAGTTACTTCCTCTAAAGCATTGAAAATATTTTGATTAAAAAAAATACAAATTATGCCTTTTTTATCAGTTCCTCTGTTTAATTTTTTAATTTTAAAAAGGATTTAATTTTATTCAAATGATTCAGATTATCATGTTTTAATTAAAATACTAAAAATAAATATTACTTTATGAATTAATAATTAGAATTGAGTTTCCAAATTAAATTAAGCTACAAAACAATTCGTCATGCTAGTAGCAAAAAGAAAAAAAAAATGCAACGAAGATTACAAAAGGGGAAAAGATTTCCTAAAAGCAAAATGCTGTTCTAAAAAAACGTTAAATAATGAAATGAAATGCTAATAAATAATGACAGCAATACTTTCAAAAACTGACTTTGTTAGAAGATTGAAGAAGGAATTTTTTTTGTATGTTAGATATGTTTTGAAATTTTAATATGTTAGTTTTCAATTTTTTAAAAATATTTCAAAGTTAAAAAGAGATAAAGTAATGTCTAGAATAGGAAGAAAAGAATTCTTTTACTTGATTTTATGAGAAGAATTTGGAATCAATGCGATTTAATCTGGGAAGATTAGAGACAGATCTTTAGAAAAAGCATCAAGAATTATTTAGTGTTTTTTATAATTGAATAAAATCCATGTGAAGAAGATTAATTAAAAGTTATTTTAAGGTAAGAGTGAGAATTAAAATACATTAATAAAGAAAAATTTGGAAAAAAATTATTTTTTCAATTACAAAAACTAAATTTCTTTTTCTGTTTCTCTTTTTGATAATACAAATCTGTGATGAGAAATGAATTAATTAATGTATACTGGCCCCAGGACTCTCTTAAAACTTTATCTCAAGATTAAAATTTTTAAAAAGAACTTTTATTTATGAAGCTAAAAAAAATCCAAGATGCAGATTATGGATATGAAGATGAAAACCCAATTAAGATAATAAACCGAAATGAAGAATCCTAGAAAAATATATTTTATATTTTCATTCCTTTATTGAAGAAAATAATTTTTTTAAAACCTTCATAGAATATATAACTTTCATTTCTTACGAACTTATTTTAAATCGGAAATTATCTTTCTGATGGAAAAGAAAGATAATTTTTGATTTAAAATATAGGAAAGAAAGAAGAAAAGTTTTTCAAAATAAGGAATTTTTTAAATGATTACTAATATTAGGCTGAATTAAGTAATGTTTGCCTATTTAAACAATAAAATGCTCCATGATTTGCATACGACGGCTGTATTAAGCTACAACTAAATTATTTTCGCCGACTAAAATTTATGCGTGTTAATTCTGTAATTTTTTTAAGTGAATAGAAATCTGAATTTTGGCATGATATATCTAGGAACGTAGTTGTGTGTTTGCGACTTTACAAGAAAGGACAATAAATCAAATCAAGATCAGATTCTTTTTGGAATAAATTGATAAATATTTATTTTTCATTACAAAGATCTAGAGTGAATCATTTAAAGCATCCGACTTCTTTTGAAAAATTATAATCTGTTTTGAAAAAAATTGAAACCTTTTGATAGTGCAAAGTGAAATTCAATGAAATAATGATGATTAATGGTAACTATATAAAATGAAATTTAATTTCTCAATAAAATTCGTATAGCAGAATATGTGAAGAAATACAATACTTTACATTAAGCTGTAGTCCTTATTCTGAATTAGTTTCAAAGAATATTTGAACCCTTTCAAAAGAAAAGCTTTTTAAAAATTAGTAACTTATTTTTTTACCAAAGATTACATAAAGAACAATGTTTTATCAAAAATAAAATTCATGGGAATTTTCAAAACGTATCCTAATGCTTGTTTCGACAAACATATTACAAACTCTATCAGAAATTCGTGAACTGTTTAAGATTAACATTATTTTGAACATATTTAATTCACCATTCAATCCGAAATAATTTAGATACCCCCCCCCCAAAAAAAAAGAAATGTGTTTCTTTGTAAAAGATAACTACCAGCTGGTTGACTAGTATTAATGCTCGTTAAAATGTTAAATTAATATTTCATGCAACCTGGTCCCATAATAAGTTTTTCAGAAAATATTTTTAAGCTTTAAATTTTGATAGTCATATAATTCACTTATACTATTATGTAGACTTTAAGCAGTTCAGTTCATTGCTTTATGGATCTCTCCCCAATTTATATTAGCCTATAAAATTCAATTTTAAATTAAAATGGAAATGACGAAGCTGAAATTAATATAAAATCATTTTTTTACTCAAACCAAGTATGTAAATTTCAAAATAAATAAATAAATAAATAATAAAAAAAATGAAAACTGAAAGCAGTCGTTCGGCATTGAAGTCTTATCTGCACTACAGAATAATTTTCATAATTTATAACATCTCAAAGAATTAATCAACAAAAATTTTAATGATTCCTCGTAAAATTAAGTTTTTAGTTTTATTTTCAAAAGATTTTAATTAAAGATTTCAAAATATTAATATTTTTCCAGCTTATAAATATACTTAAAAAGTTATGAAGTTTAAATTTTAGACAATCCTTTGATCCTAAGGAATCATATTCTGCAAAATATTCTTGACACTTCAACTTTTAATTAAATAAATAAACGTTTCTATCTTCTGCTACCAATTCAGACCGATTTACTAAATTTTGGATATTACAATTTTAGAACAATCAATATTTTTTTAATCTAGGCTAATCACTCTTGAGAGTCCCTGGGAGATGATTGACTTCTTTGAGAAGGTCGATGAAGTAATCTAAAGTCCCATTTTTATAGAATTGTGATATTCAAATTTTCATAAATAGGTCAGCATTAGTGATTGATTTAGTTGATTGGAGTACAACTCTTCTTATTTAAGATATTAGAGTTTGAAGAATATTTTGTTGAATATGATTCTCAGGGCAGAGAATATATGCAAAAATTTAAAATTTGTAATTAATCACAGCATTTATTGTTTCAAATTACATAAAAAATATAATTATTTACTTCATTTAGACTGTTTTGTTAGCAGACGTATGTTCCAAATTCATGTCGAGAGCTGATTAGAGTGGATATGCTGTATATTGTTACGAAATTTCTTTTACCGGGGTTCGTTTGGATAGTGGGAGTGATATGGTGTGGAGAATGCTCAATAATCAGGCAGAAGTAGAATAAAAACAACGACGTTTATTTACACGAAGACACACAGGACAGCACAAAGCGACAACTATATACAGCACAGAAGACGATTATCTTCACCCGAGACGTGTAGCATACAACAGCACACACAGCAGCATACAACCAGAATCTACTGCAGACAGTAGCGCACAGCTCAGTTCAGCACGAGCTTGACTCCGACGCTTACGACTCCTCCGCTCCGTCTTCGGACTACTCCATCGTCTTCGACTACTGGCTTCTTCGTCTCCCAACTCGGACTTGACTTTCTGGCAGCCGCAGCCCCTTTTATAGGTCTCAGAAGGCGGGGCTAGAAGCCTCTCAACCAATCAGGAACGTTCGAGGCGTATCTCGGTTCCTACTGGACGGATCGGGAAAATTCTCGAAGTTTCGGGTATTATTTATTTTGGCGCCAAAGTCGCCAAATTCGTCGCCAAATGGTCGCCAAGCTCTGGGACTTCCGACGCGCTAGTCCCATTCAGATGACTGTAAAACTTTCTTTCCAATGATGGATCAAACTATGCTGGGAAGCCGAATTGCAGGTTTGTAACAATATATTACACTACATATGCCCGAATTACAGCTGAATTAATAATATAACTATTTTAAATCATCAATGAATCGTAATTATCTCTCGTAAATCCTTCTTTTGTAGAGTGCCAACAAGTCCAGACACTCATGTATACACAAAAACGCATGCATATAATAATCAACCTTGGAGAAACTCCGGACACCGATTGTTGTACTCTCTTCAAGACTGTGAGTGGAAAGGTCTAAAATCATTCATTTTTTTAAAACAGTGACATTCAAATTTTCATAAATCAGTCAGCTTTAATGATTGATTTAGTTGACTGGAGTGCAATTCTTTTTGTTTAAAATATTAGTGCCTCGAAAATATATTGTTAAAAATATTTTTGAGGAAAGTGGACATATGGAAAAATTTAATATTAATTTAAAAATGTGAATATTAAAGAAAATTTATTATTAAAAATGTAAACACATTTATTGAATTAATAATAGAAATACTGTAAAAAGTCAAATTTTTCTTGCATTTATTTTTTAGTAAATATCATATTTCATTTCATGCAAACAAGTGCTGAAAATTACTCATTTCTAAAATTAATTTCCTATAATAGTTAACTTATTTTTTAAATTGGAGCTTTTATCAATGTGATGGCAACACGATGACAAAAGCTAATTTTTATTTCCTTGAACGCGAAACGTGCTCGGTTAGGTTAAATTTTATTTTTATTTTATGGGAAATAATTCTTGAAAAATATGGTAAAAATATTTTTTAAAAATTCATTGAAAATAGAAACTTAAGTTATATGTTAAAACACTGGTACCATTAGAAAGCAATTTTTTTTTATCTTTAACTTGATGAAATAATCATATTTGTGCTGCAATATTTACGGAAGTTATAGTTAGAAAACGTCGAAATTTCGCTTAATTTTAATTAATTAAAATTTGAATTAAAAATTAAAAAAATAGCTCCGAAGTGCTCAATCCCGACATCCAAGGTATACATGTGCCAAATTTGTCAGCTATAAGTCGAACGGTCTGGCCTGTAGAGCGCCAAAACGCGCGCTCGCGCGCGCGCACACACACATATTGAGCTTTATTATAAGCATAGATATTAATATAGATTTGCATATTGTTTGGCGAGAAGAAATTACAAATATTGCTATAAGTAAATTTGTTATTCTATTTTTAATTTTCCTCACACTATTATCATTACCACACAGTAGCTGCATCAAGTGACAAATTTATATCTTTGCTGTAAATATATAAATCTCTAAATTAGTTTTGGGTTTAAAAATTTGTAATTAATTAAAATTCATATAACTCATAACTGAAAAAAAAATTCTAACAGAAATTATAGTTTTATTTTTTGGAAAATTGTATCACAGCTAATTGATAATGTGCAGTTGATAAGTTTATAAAACTAACATTTTTAAAAAAAATCCATTTTTGTTGATATTTTCTTACCTTAGCTCACTCGTTAATATATGAAACATTAGAGATAGGCTTGCAATTTGAAAATGCTTAAATAAAGTGAAAAAATATATTTTACCCAACATCTAAATCAAGATGAGTAGAGATTTATTCTAAGTAAAAATGCAAAGAATCCATATTTGATTAATCTAAAAATTTCAATTTCTTCAAAAATTTTATTTTAATTTTCTGGCAAACTGTTCGATGAGTCCTAAGTTCAATTGACATATAAGACTCGAACTGATTAATGAAAAAATTTTGTCAAGAAGAAGAAAATTCTTTTTGCGATTAAGAAGGATAGGAATATCAAGCTTCTTTTTGACGAATATATAATATGTGAGTAAATAGGTTGCCAGAATAGTATTTGTTTTACAAATAAAAATAAACTTATTTTTCTTAGTTTTGATTAATGTATAAAAGTTCAAAGTGGAAAAAAATGAGGAAATTAATTTTAAGTTGAAACAGTGAAACCTGTTGGTAGAGGAGCTTGTTGTGTGGGAGTGTCTGTGAAAACCAGAAATAGCTAATTTGTGTTCATTAATGGTGCAATTAAAAAAAAATTAAAAGTCTAGCTTAAAAGTTGTGTATTGGAAACAACTCAAAAGAACGATTTGAAGCACGGTTTACAACTTTTAATATGTTGTTATGATAATAAAACTAAAAATATTAAGCTTCTGGGTATAAGAAAAAATATTAAAATATCAGGGTATAAATAAAAAAATATTTCTAAAAATATTAAGATAATAAATTGTTCTGAATCCTAATACTAAGATAGAAATTTTTGTTTTAGCACATTTGGTGAGAAATGGACCTAAGAGTTCAATTACTCGAGAATAAAAGGAAAAATAAACTGAAAATGGCGCTTATTCGAGAATACACTAGTTCATATACATTGGCTTTAACTTTATAAAATAACTTATGTCCAGATGCTTGAATAATGTTGGGAATCAAAGGATATCTACTAAATACTAAAAATTATGAAACTATTATTATATTCCTTGATGTCTTAGTTTATAATCGTGCACGATAAAGCTATTAAAAACTAAGAAAATAGCTAAGTTGATCCACCAGGATATAAGTTTGTTTGGCTTTTAAAATACTATGAATAAGTTGATCATTTATAGAGCAAAAATATTATTTTAAAAGAAATTTGTTGTGAAATAATAAATACAATAATAGATAGAGTACGATTTCTACAACTTCGCAGGTATATGATTTTTATGAGAGGCAACGTATATTACAGAAATGTTGAATTTATTGTCCCTCATCTCTTTTGAAGATATATAGTTGATTCATAAGAAATTAAAATAAGAAATGAACAATTACAGTGAAATAGATAAAAGCAAGAAGAGATTTTCAATACTAATGAATTTTTATCTTTCTTCATAACGTTTTATTTTATTTATCAAATGAAAAAAAAAATATTTTCAAAAGAAAAATGGAAGGATTAATCTTAAATATCAATTAACAAACAACACTGAGCTTCTAAACTCTGAGAAATGAGAAATAAAATTGCCATCTTCGAAATAAAAAAAGTAAAAAAGTGCAGACGAAAATTAATAGAAAGGAAGATAATTTCCCTAAGGCGAAATGTTGTTACTGAAAAAGCGAAATGGCTAAATAATGAATTGTTCATACAGCGGTACTTCAATAAAAAAAATTAATTGAAAATAATATTCTTTGCTGAATTGAACGGAACTCATGATTTCAAAATTTAGTAGGAAATATTTTTCTTTATGCCTTCCATAATAATAAAAAAATGTGTATTTTTAGAAAGACAGCATTCTTTAAAATAACATATAAAGCTAATATTCTTTTATTTCAATATATATTTTATGTTGCAATCTTTTAGTCAGACGGTTAAAGAAATAATTGATTTGAATTCAATTAAATGAATTTTATGATATTCATCATATACATTTATGTCATTATAAATAATAATATACTAAACTGCAAAATTATATTACATATTCTCATTTCAGCGTGAAATAAGAATTTGTTTTTCACAATGTCTATGTGTGAATAGTCATAAATATATATATTTTATCGTAGAGATGTACTTACTTTAACTAAACAATAATTGAATGAAGAATGCAAAAGACGATTGTATTACAGAATCGATTTAATCGTTTTAGCTTCTGTATTTAAAGCAAATTAAAGAACATCATTTATTATTTTTTTCTAACGATTTAATTTTCGAAATTTTAGTTTTCTTTTTAAATAATGCTACAAAGAAAGAAAACTTGACATGATTGAAGTATATCTTTATTAGCTATTTAGTATATAGTTTTCAATTTAACCTTTAGAATTAGCTTATTAATTAAGTATTAAAAATTATTTTTTTGGATCAAAATATTCATTTATCTTTAGATGTAATTTTATTAACTTCTTTTTTTGGATCAATGCGAGCACTATTTTTGCAGATTTCGTAGTCTTGAACCGTGGTCTGATGATAATGAAAACAAGCGAGCCTGCACATCGAGTCCAGACTTCAAAGAAAATACCTGTGAGAAAACGTTTGATTTTCGATGTCTAATTTAAGTTGCCTTAGAATTATAAACATGAATGATTTGCGGCAGATCCGTCTAGTCTGTAATCGAAACTTTCTTACTACCACACTATATTTCATCTATAGCTTGTTCAGATAATATATTTAAAAAATAATAAAGCATACATTTTCGAGTTTTGTTGAGCATTTAATAACAAATATGTACTTCAAGTTAAGAAAACGTACAATATGAAAATTATTCATGTGTTGCTGTCGGTCAATACTTTTCTTTCTAAAGAATTCGCATTTAAATAATGACTAAACAGGATTGTTTAAAGAGTAAAAGCGAATATGAATCCAAACTTCAAAGGATGCATTTAATTTTTCCCCCGTTTTTCGATGCAAACTGTAAATTCTTTTATCCCTGTACCTGTTAGAAGATGAATATATGATGTATTTTTCTCTGAAGTCATCTTAACATTTCTTTTTATTGATTTAGAGCAATTTTAATAATAAATTTCATTTATAAAACAAACAAATAAAAGATATAGAGATTATGGGACAAGGATGAAAAAAATTCAATTAAAATAGTTATGCAGTAATTAGTTTCATTATGATTTAGATTACGATTATTTAGTTTCACCTCTATCATGAATTATGTTTTAAATTTTTTGCTAAAGAATATTTTTACTGTCTTGAAGTTTGTATTTGCATTATATTTGCGTTTCCTTTATTATAAAGATTTATTAGTTAGTTTAGTTAGTTATATTAACGATCCATTTTAAAGCAACACTAGGACTATTTTAGGACGAACCTGGTAAATTTGAATCGCGGTCAGATGACGAGAACAACACCTGAGAAGGCACCCTCTATCCAAACTTTCGCACCATCCCAATGGGAGGACATTGGATCCGACTGATTAAGAGTGCACCAAACCCGCAGATAAGACGGTTCTTCGGTGATATCGGGTCCCGAACTTGAAGCCCTCCAGTTCCGAAGCCGAGACCTTGACACTAGGCCTTTACGGCCCCTTTCGTATAAAGAATTTTAAAACACAAACTTTTTATAAAAAAAGAATTCAAAAGAGATGGAACAAATCCAGAGTTTATATACCTAGAAGAAAAGAATTTTAACGATATCTAGTTGAAAATCCTTTCAGTTTTTCAGCATGAATTTCACCTGATACTATAGTTTCTCATTGGACAAATAAAATTACAGAAAAGCATAGACATACTATAACACAATTTTAAGCAAAAATTAATGGTAAACTTGAATTAAGAAATAAAAATTTTGCAAAAAATATTAACGTTATAATATTTAAAGCAATGAGTTCAAAATCTCGTAAATAACCTAAAATTTCAGAAATTGAAAAAACCGCATTTATTTTAATAGGAGAAATCTAAAAAAAAAATAATAATAAAATCATCGTTCAAAATTTTAATAAAGATAATTGAATATAAATATTTTTTTTTAGCTGGAACACTTTCCTCTACTTATTCACTAAATTACCGGTAATGAAGAAAAGATATAATAGTTGCGTGTTCATTGAAGTTTAGCTCAAATGTGTGGTGGAGATAATAGACTTCAAAAGCCAAACAAATTCTTTTCTTAATTAAAAACTGAGGAGTTTAATTTTTTAAACCTCATTTTTTATAACTATTACAATATTTTTTAGCGTATACAGATTTCTAAAAGGAAAGATAAAAAAATTAATTATTTTTTCTGTCTAAATTCTTATTGCATCTGCATCAAATCCCTAGAATTTTTTGGGTTAAAATGAAAGAATATCATCATTAAATTTTGTTGAAAATAGTAAAATGATGAGTTAGAGAAACAGATGAAAATTAAGACGTTTTATAGAAAAAGGGCAAAGAAGTAATAACAAAGCTATGGTTCCAGATGATATTTAGAATAAGTTTTTTTTGTTTTTGTTTCAATTGAAGTTATTAACTATTTCTATTAGTGCATTTAGGAATAACGGCATTTATTTAAACGAGGTGACAAAACTTGTTAAAATAGGAAATTGTTTTTAAACCTTCTCATATTATTAAAAATGTTTATATTAGTACATAATTATTCTGATATATTTTCAATAAACGTCATTGTTTATATTAAACGCACATCATAGTTAAATTATTGTCCACATTATTTCATATGAATGTAAATGATAAAGTCAGGTTCTCCATTTTTTTTCCAAAGCAAAAGTCCCTAAAAATCATTATTTAAAAAAAATTTAATCATAGTATGAAAAGTATTCAATGTCACTCACTTTCTGCATTTATATAGTTTAATATTTCATTTGACTAATCCTGTCTCCTTCAAATATGTATGCACATTACTTTGATTTTCTAAGCTTGCAAGGGGTGTCAGAAAAAGTTTACTCCCTCGTACGTACTGCTAGAGGAAATGAACAAAGATTTTTTAAAAATAGAATTATCAAAATTTCACTTCAGAAAAGTAACTGACATTTTTAATCAACCCGAATATTTGCAATAAGTTATGATTTTGAAAGCTTTAAGATTACTGATAAATAAACAATTTTAAAAACATCAGGCTATTTGTATTGATACCAGAAGTTGAAGATAGTTGAAGCTGAAACTAGAGAGAAAACTACTGCTGTGATTCCATCCTAGTGAATATTCTTTTTTTTCCCTACATGTTTTTGGGTTACAAATCTATTTTCAGGAAAGTTCAAATGTGTATTCTTAAATTTTAACATTTTTAATACAGAACATGGATTATGTTTTACTTACATATAAATTGTATTGAAAGTTGTCAATTTTTTTCGATACATACCACTACAGAAATTGTCTCTGGATAAATTTTATAACTTGAAACGAGCAGTTCTTGTATATTATATATATACTTATTTCGTGTATGTCGGAAACGGCTTGAACAATTTGGATCAAATTTTATATTTAGGTAAGGTTTTGCTTTTTAAGATTATCTATATAAGTGCCTTTATGGAATGATTTTATACAAAGAAAACATTTTTTATAAATAACTGGTAGAATAAGTACATTCAATTTCCGCTTCGAAGTGTTTGTAGTGCAACAACGCGAATGACGCATGTATTGCGATTCCTCTGTTCGAGTCGCGTTTTTTGCTTTATTTTTTTACTTTTGTATTTATATTTAATATTTTTGCTTGTTAAGCTTATCTATATAAGTGTCTTTCATGAAAAACAGCGATTATATCCAAAAATACATTTTTTTATAACTATTAGAACCTTTAGAACCTTTTTCTACCTGTTCTCATGCTGGCAATGTCATAGTGCCATCTCACCGTGTCATATAGTGCCCGATTTCACCGTGGTAAAACTGAGTGTAACTTCAAAAATATCAGTAATGATAGATAAAATGTACTATAATATAGCAGATTGTTTCGAATAACATGCTAAACAAAGTGCTTTCATGATTTTTTTTTATTTATTTAAATGGCTAGATGATATGTAGGTAAGATAGAAAAATTATTCATATGTAATCAATATGTAATTCGTATATAAATATTTTTTCCAGAAAGAACACGATTTTACAAAAAAAAGTCGTGCAGAGCTTGGTTTTCAGACATTATGCTTCTATCTATCGAAACACTAAATAATGAATTGTAAAAAACAACGTTGAGTTTCGAAAAAGTTGAGAAATGTAATGCTCTATATTTGTTTAAATTGTCTTAATTTCTCATGGATTTTGCTTACTTGCAGATTTATCATTTACAAAATCAGAATAAAATTTCATTTAGCTTAATTTTTTCCCTTCAAAATTTAAGAATTTCATTCAGAGAAACAATTTGTAAATCCTTTTTGTTTACGCCATCAACAATTCAGTTTTTAATTTAAAGAGTAACAAATATTTTTCACAAACAAACTTCCTTGAGGATTGTAAGTGTTTAAAATGTTGAGAATCTTTAAAAATAGAGCCTACATTTCATTTTTTCTTTCCATCATCAAAATCTCATTTCAACGCTTGAAAAGACAAAGAATTAAAAAAAGACATTCAAATATTAAATTCTATCTTATATTTCTTTCTTGAAAGAAAAATGTCAAAGAAAAATAAAGTACTTTTTCCTTCTTGAAAGATACTTTTTTCACGAAATAGCAATTTTTTTTCAAGGTGCCGTTTCTAAAGGCGTCTCGTTTTTACGATCCATCTTTTCATGCATTTCTAAAAGCATATTTTTAGACATTGTTATCTTAAAATCAACAATTTTTGAAATTTGTTCTCGGTTGTTGCCATTCAAAATATCTAATTCAATTTGATTAACTGACAATTAGGATAAGAAGACACTGAAATATTATATTGTAATGTTTCAAAACCCTAGATTATAAAAACGAGTGAAAAAGCATTTATGAAATTGGTTTTACATTGGTTAAGGAGATATATTAAAGCACTTCGTTAAATAAGACAATGAACAAAAACTGGTTTTAGAATAAAAAATATCTAACATTTTTTTGTAGATCTCTTATTTTTCAAAAATAAGATTTTGTAAACACTTTGTTTTGATTACGATATTTTTAGACTACTGTGCAAGAAATATGTAACTCGTGCTTTTGGTTTCAAATTCTGGAGAGCTGTTGCTGTTCTCATAAGTAGTAAAATAAAGATTTTCTCCAGACAAGATTTGTTTAGCTTCAAAACCAGACATTAATTAGAAGGATATACCTGCTAAAATGATTCCTAACATGATTATCAATCATATGTTTAGCAGCTATTACATCTGCAAGAAAGGTCAATGAAAACTTTATTAATATCATGCATACTGTATCCAAATTTTTCACGATTTTGGTCTCCTCCTAAACCACATTTCTTAAACAGTCAGAAACCTGCACTGTACATTAATTAGCATAGATGATGGGGACAATCTTCTCACTTACTGCACTCCAGTGCTGAGCCATATTGCCTCATCTGCCAATTCCTGAACTTTAGCAATATGCAACGCAAGAATCTCTTGCATCTCTTGCAAAAGATATGTAAACATTTAATTTTGAAATTGAAATTAATTTCCCCCAAAACTAGGTTTCAGAGAAATATTAATATTTTCATACGTTTTGTATTTGTATTTGTACTCGATCAATAAACTGAATTATGAAAGGCACATCTTCAAGAAAGACTAATCACTCTTCGTCGCATTCAGAAGAGAACGTAGAAACTTGTGAAATAGAAATGTTGCACAAAAAATAAGAAAAAGGGCTTTGTTTAAAGACAAATGTCTAAATGTTCATCAACTAGCCCTAGCTCTGATTTGAAA
The DNA here is from genome assembly GCA_026543865.1 of Argiope aurantia. Taxonomy (NCBI): domain Eukaryota; kingdom Metazoa; phylum Arthropoda; class Arachnida; order Araneae; family Araneidae; genus Argiope; species Argiope aurantia. Next base: position 398,783 of record JAPMOR010062800.1, on the reverse strand, counting down.
AAGATAGTGAAGCAAGAATTTCAATTATTTGACTTAATAAGAAATCGATCAAATATAAAACTAGATGAAAGTTTGAAAACAATTTCTTCAACATCAACTAAAGTTGAATGCATTTTTTTTTCTGTTGCAATGGGCATAACTAAAAATTGGGTTCAGTGATAAAATAGTTTGTTTACTGAACCTTGCTTTGAAAAATAAATATATTTTGTGGCTCAAAATAGTACAAGAGTATAAGTGAAAATATAAGATACTTAATTTTTTTAGGTTTGGGAAATTTTTAAGCAATATCGGTAATTTCGGAAATGACACTCCTGGGATTTCTTGGAAATTCATAGGAATGAAAAAAGAACGGGAATTCAAACTTTAGATACAATAGATGAGGTCTTTCAGACGAACTTTGTAAATGCCATATTATCTGTGTCAAATAACGAGAAAGACTACACTAGACTACATCATTCTGCCCACAAGATTAAAGCTATAATACTTGCCGTCTAATCTGATACTGTAAATTTAAAGTGTATATTAGGTCAACATGCATAACAAATCTTGGATTTGTTATGCATGTTGACCTAATGTATTTAATTCTGAATATATCAGAAATTCTGAATTACCGTCCCGGAAGCCATTACTTTATCTTGTGCAAAAATTATATTTCTCTCAGTTTTGTTTTAGTAATATATAATAACCAGAAATCTGGGAAAGGGGTGAAGGGTTTCCGGTTTCTTAGCAGTGTCGAATTTTTGAAGGCTGATCCTCAGTTTGTTTCTCATCAAACGAGTATAAACGTTAAAACATTAAAAAAGTCATGTTTATGTGTTTAAATATCGAAATTTAGCACTATTATTGTAAATTGATTGATCATATTGATTATACATATGATTTTGAACACCGGATATATTGGAAATGTTTCTATATTATACGAAATAATGCAAAATGAATACAAAATATAGAAGAAAAAGAATGATTTTAATTACAATTTCCATATACAGAGCATCAAACCCGACATTTATAACAGTATCAAGAATAACTATATATTAGTTGGAATAATTATTGCTGAAAGATATTGAAAGCAGAAATTATTAAATTAACTTCTCTATCTTTCATAATACAATATTTCAAACACAGAACTACAATAAGCCTTATAGTAATCAATGCAACAATAAGTAAAATTAAGGTGAATACATTACAAATTTCAAAAACAATATACTTTTAGGGTATTTGTTTAGATAAAAATGAGAAAACTTGCCTCGGAACACCCCCACTTGCCTAGGGGAACAGAAATGACACCTATTATTCTGATATTTTACCGTTTGACAGTTGTAGTGAATAGAAAAGGCAATAATATTAAAGTAGTTCGCTTTAACTGCATGTCTTTTGCGGAGTAATTGAAAAATAGCTCCCCTTTTCTATGCAAGAAAATAAAAGCATTGATCGAGGCAGAAGGTTTAAAGCCTTTATAGGAAGAATATTTTAAAATATTTAATTTATCGAAGATATCAATTTAATAATTATTTTAACCATTTTAACCATTTATTTTTAACCATTTAGAAAATTGAAAAGTATTAAAATTAATCATTTAGAAAATTAAATCAAAACAGATTAAATAAAAATTGAAAGAAACATTCATCACATTCATTCTTCCATTATTTTGCAAAATAATGGCAATTTTGATTTGATAATACAAAATAATTTCATAATATTAATTAAATATTAAAAATTCTTATCATTAGTATTGTATTTGAGGAATCGCGTTTATCTAGGAACATGTTGATTGCCATGGTGATCAGACATGGCAATCAAATCATGTTTTTCTAAACCAAAGAATGCCCGATTGGCTGACCGGTCAAAGCCAACAGTTATTCTTTGTTGGGGAGAAAAATTAAATCCTTTTTACGTAAAATTTAATTAAATTGAAAGAGTATTTGGATTATATCTCATAATATTCTTTAAATAATTTAGATTTAATGATGTAAAATATTCATCATAATTGAAAGTTAAATTTAATCCTAATATTTGAAAACGAATTATTAAGGGATGCAATGAATGTTGATATTTAGAATGCTTAAAAAACCCAGAAAAATATTAAAATTAAAATTAATTTTATAATTTTCATTATAATTTAAGATTTAAAGGTTGATGTATATAAAAAATGAGCATTGTTTAAAAAAAATTAAAATTACATTCACAATAATAAATATTTAAAAGTAGTTAAAAACCTTTGATAACTAAAATCAGATGAACAGCGCAAAGCATTCAGTCTCATTCTTATTAATATATAAAATGATTTTCAATAATTTTCTGCAAGACTTATTACATTACAGATGGATTTAATTGATGTACTGCTCTTTGAACTTTGGTTTGGAATTTTCCTCAGCTATATATAATCAATGCTAAGAGCTCCAAAGAAGACAAATTTATTTCTTCAGCACACATCTTAAAGGCATTTTAATAAATATCGAGAATTCTGATAGCAAACCCTATTATAGAATTCAATTAAAGAATACAAACAGTTTCCAAATAGTAATAGTATAGTAGAAAATTTTGGCATAAGTTCCAGTTAAAGCAAGTCTCGCGGAGCAAAAGTAAAATTATTTTGTAGTCACAGAAAATATTTCAATTAAAACAAACAATGACGATGGATAAAATGTTAAAATTTCAAATACCCCGAAGAAAATAAGTGATTTGAGGGAACCAAAAAGTCTTGAGTGCAGCTTTTCACAAGCTAATTCCTTAAAAACATATGAAAGCAAGCATGTTGAAAGCTAATTAAAATTTGGTCATTCAGTTCAATTTGGAATAATAGGATCGAAGTCACAGCGATTTTATCGGACGAGACATCTTGCTTCAAAAGAACATATCTGCGAGTAAGCAATTATGACCAGTTAATTTCAGACTCAAGCTTCTACATCCTAAAGGCAACCTTCTTATGGCTATTTTTTTTCTGTGAAATTATTACCAACATGACTGTTCCAGTTCATTATATATCTCGTTTAATGAACATAAATGCATCGGATGCAAGAGCAGCTAATAAGATGACACTAATTAGCAGTTTTTTTGACATTTTATCCAAAGCCTGGATAAATTTGAAAACAGCTTAAAGCTTTAAATATCATTGTAAGATACTAAAGTAAAAAGAGTTATAGATCAGATTATAAACTATGTGGCATATGTTGAATTATGCAATGGAAATGCAAGCAATTTTTTCCAACATGTTAAATATCATTAATATTGATTCTTCAGTAATAAAATTCAATATATTCATTGATATCAAATGCAACAAATAACAATCATAATTCTTGAATCTACTATTATGCAGTTACATAGGAGTCTCCGATTGTAGGAATTATACGTCAATAATAAAAAGAATGTGAATTGAGATAAGTTTGGTGATTACAAATTTCCATTTTTAGATTTTGGTTCATAGGATTTGATCAGCTTTTCTTGTAAAATACATGAATAAATAAGTATTTCTAAACAACCATAAGCTAACATTTAAAATTGACAACCTGAAATGTAAGTTTTTACATTGTAAAAATAGCACAATTAAATGCAGGCCAATGGCTTTATCAAATTTTGATGATCAAACAGTGCATATAATAGGATGCAATAGACAATTAAATTCTATAAATGGAAGAAAACGTATGCATTTACTGTAATAAGAGGAAAAAATTAAAACATCAAGGCAGTTTCTACTTGCAATTCAATTCAATTCTCTCCAAAATTTATACTGACGATTATTTAAAGAAATGCCTCATGTTTGCTGCATCATTTCGTACCAGACAAGTGTTGGAAATCTATCAAAGTCATTATGTGAAAGATTCTTTACCTGTGGTATCCTAGATTTCCGAGTATAGTCCTGAAATGCCATCTCTTATCCTCCAGTTCGAGTCTGCGTAATAAGAAGTGGAGATGATCCAAAGCTGAAGTAAAGGATGAATAGATCAGCTTGAGGAATCTGCGCTTAGATACGAATTGTGCCTCAGGACTGAAGTTGAATAAACAAGAGTTAACATCCAGTTAGAAACGGCTGCTATCGTCTCATAGTTGCTCCTGAGATGATGAAGAGTATCGTGAAATAAAGAGCCATCGATTATTTCAGCCTAAGGAATCTTTTCACATTAACTATTAGTCAAAAAATGTATTTAGAATTGCACTACGATCCTTTATTTTAGAAGGCAACTGTTCCGTTCGTCTATAGGGTGCTTTTATTTTTAACAAATCATAGGGAAGACACCAGATATTTTTTTAAACTTGCAATTATTTAATAATAAGGTTTATTAAAATTTCAACGTCAAAATCTTGGCAAAATCCGGGGCTTTGAATTTCTACTAATTTGTTTTTCAGATAAAGAAACCCATTTCAAATATTCTAAGATCTGTTCTTTTAGTGATTGATGCGTAAAGAATAATCCATCATGCAGTTTGGAAGATGAATTTTGGAAACAAATGTCCCACAACGATTGTTCATTGAATTAGAAATTCCTTTCAATACAATAGAACTTTTAAGCTATATTGAATACTTCATTTTTATTTTATGGATGTATTTACGGAGCAATTTATTGTAGTACCGACTGAATGGAGCATATTGATTTGCATCACTGTCGCAAATTTTATGAATTTGCAATCTCTTTGCTTTTACCTTGATACTGAAATATTTTCACTGCCTCCAGAGGTCTTGCTGTTGTTTCGGGATAATATTTTCGGCTACTTTTGAAACCCTTGAGCTAAGCATCTCACCACCAAGTATCTAAAAAGGGGAAGTGTAAGAAATTGTGTTATTTCAAATATGGAATTATCTGCAAGATGAAATTTAATAATACTGATTATGGCTAAAAATTAGAATAGTTAAAAAATATATGCATTAAAGTTTGACAGTTATTCAATAGTGCAAGTATGTTAAATATTACAAACCGAATTTAAAATGGTATCCATTCAGCGCAAATTAGATTTTGGATGTACCATGCTTTTTATATAAATTATACAGTTCTAAAGAATGTAAGTGAGAAGATTAATTCCTAGATAAAAACGTTCGACGAGCACAATTTTTATTTGAATCACATAAAATGCTATATCACGCATTTGGATCCGAATTTATAGATAAGTAAACAGGCTAGTATAGGATGACTAAAAAATGCACCTATAATGAAAAGATCGAACAAACCAAAGTAAGATTACGAATGGTTGGTAAATGGATTTGAATGTTTCGGTACTAGATACATGAAAGAATTTTGAAACGTGGTCGAGTTTCGGTCCGACCCATTCAAGCCATTTAACTGTAACAAGATCTTTATTAGGCTAAATGTTATACATGAAAATAACGATTTGATCCAATCCTCCAAAAGGACCTTTTAAAGTATTTTAGGTGTCATGCTCAATAAAGCCAAGGTGAATTGAAATCCCAGATATAAATTATGTCTAAATGCATTTTATTATGATGGTAATTATAAATGGCAAATTATTTACCCTCTAATTTCTGAAATATCTTGTTTCCAAAGAAGTAATTTAAATAGCTTGTAATGGCAACAACAACAAAAAATGGTAGTAATGGGCAGTGAAACATTCAGAGAGGTCCTCCAGCATCTCGCATCCGTCACTCTGTCAGTAAACTCGATGACTGCTTCTTAGATACAAATAATTAAGACTCCCAAACTGTGCGTAAGCTAAAAAATAAACTTTTAATGAGAGTTATGTATATACCCAAATTAGTTCAATAAATTATAAGAAACCAAGGTACGAGAACTGCAATTCTGTTTTATATGACAACACATATTCAAGATATATTATAAAATTGACAATATAATTTGTATTTTAAAGTTTAGATAAATATGATCTTAAATAACAATTATGTTGACAAGCAATTTACTAATTATTTAGTATAAATAACATTTAATGATTTCTTTAAAGTAATAGTTTTATTTTTGTACTATCATTTAATTTTTAAGAGCAATCCAAATCTATTAAAATAAAACTAACGAATCCATTTAGAAACAATTCTCTTTAGATTTCACGAATGGTAGATCAGAAGTTTGTAAATATATTTCTAGCTTAAGACTAAAGATCAAAATAATTTAAGAATTTCCATAAAATGATTATATGTCATTCTAAATTATCTAAATTTATCTCTAAAATCATTCAGTGATTCTGTGCCTATCTGTGATATAGAAGATTAAGTGCAGCAAATGATGAATGAGCACCACAAAAATGTTTACATTCTTTGTTTTATATTTATTCTTAATCCATAAAAGATTAAATATTGTTTCCAAATGAAATCGTAGTTACGACACTATTGTTATAATTCTATAACTTACTTCATGAATAATGAGCAATACCTCAGCACCCAGTGGAATCTCTCGACGGATTCTTCTATGGCGGGAATCTTTGCAAGATGAATCTACCAAAAAGGAGCCATTTCCACTAACGAGAATTGATGTCCTTTCATTGTCCTTGAAATGGAACCAGTTACTTCAAAACTCTTCTGCATCAGTCCACCAGTTATCATGAATCAGTTATCAGTATATTAGATTCACTCACAGGAGATTTGGAGTGAGTTGGGCTTTACGAGAATATGATCCAGATTTGCCGAAAACACCCTATACAATGCTTGGTAACTATTCTCTTCAGTATCGAAATGGTAATAATTCTTATGTAGCTATAACCACCAAAGAAGACCATATAATTTTGAAATCCTATGCATTTAAAATTATTTCTGAATCTGAGTTTATTACAGACGATTCTTTCTTACCCATTCAAATGGTAGAATATATTCGAATATAAATATATTCAAAATATGTGTAAGGAATGTATTAAGTTGTCTCAAAAAAGAACAATGATCAAATTCTTTAACAATATAATTAGAATAATGATCATTTCCTTTCTTGTATTCAATTATGTGCGACATGGATACGCCAATAAGTTTATTTAAATTGCTTAAAATCTAGCTGAACAATTAATTCGTCTTTATTTTTTGAATCTCATCGATTTCTAACGGAGCTTTTCACCTACCCAACAAACACTGATGCTTATTACTTAATTACGCCCTGAAAATGCCTCTCAAATTCAAAACAATTATATCTAATTTATTACAAATATCTAAATTGTTCGCGATCCAAGGAATTTTGAAGAAATCCTACTTTAGATACCGCTTCGAACGTAATCTGAAGCCGATGCACATATCTAATAAAATCGTAAATGAACATTAAATAGCGATAAAATAATGGGACTCAACGGAGATCCTAAATTATTGATTTCACGAATCGTAGGGAAATTCTTGGAAATTCAAGATCTAATTAAAATTTCTCTTTATAATGTATGGAAAAGCAAGAATATCTGAGCATAAAATTAATGTTCATTTTAAAGAGTAATAATCAAGTCAATCCCAAACCTAATTGAAAAATGAATTTTGGGAATTACATAGAGACGGTTAGTACAAAGTAAAAGGAAACCATAAGAAACCAGCTACCTTTACAATTTCAAAGGGTCAAATACAATTCCAGGATTTCGGGCAGGATCTGGAAAACGGAATGCTTTCAAAACTTTTGTAAAGATAGTTTAAGGAGAATTTTTCAAAGAATTAGGAGTATCGCAAATATTGCATGCTTAGGAGAGTAGGTAACATACGAATTAAGAATGTAAACGGCGTTTCAAAATCTATAAAAATTAAATATACAGTTGATTTCTAATTAAATATGTTTGGTGCAGAATAGCAAAATTGAATTTACATTATAAAACTCAACTAAATGTAATAAAGGATGCATTAAATTAGCCAAAGACGCGACTACTTATTTTCAGATTACATATTTAAAAAAATATCAAAGCTTGGACGTTTTTATTTAAAAATGTATACAATAATTAAAAAAAAGAAGTATACGTTTCCGATATCCATTAATTTACATAAATTTCCTTACTCTAAGTTAAATGATATTTTCAGAATAACTGTGCAATTTTCTTTCGTATAGTCAAATTTAATGCGCATTTGAACTCGCGATTCTAACACTTTGGAATACAAGTACAGAAATTAAATTTAAACTATGGGAAATATAATGAACAGCAGTGACAATTGCCTGGCAAAAATGTTTAAAAAGCCTACTGAGTTTTCAAATATTAGGATTAACAATTCAATACAATTCTAATGCATCTTTTAAAAAATGAAATGAGCATTTACAAGTTTAATGAGTCTTTTATACTGAATAATAGAAAATAACCGATACTGAAATCATTATCGAAAATTGTGATTCTCCGAGTTCAATTGATAATAGTTTTTTTAACTTTGACTTTAATGAAATATTACAAAATTAAATATATCGCAACAACTGAAATTTAATGTCAGAATAATTTGGACACTTCTTAAAGTTGAAAAGAGAATGCTCATGTTTTGAAATTGAGGGAGATGTCAATTATAAAAATAAGGCAGTCTGTTCAAATTCCCTGAAAGTTAACGAAGTGTATTCAATTTTCTTCAAAATTTCCCACTAAAAATAAGAGCTGGCTAAATATTAGATTATTAATTTGGTAAAACTTCCATTAAAATTTTATTTAAAATCTAATGAAAACAACCTTTACCAAAGATTCAATCATCTGACAGAGACAAAGTTTCCCTTCATGTACAATGTTCAAGCATATGTTGCAGAATTTTCATTCCATACATAATACCAAGAAACAATTTCCTAAACAAACTTCTTAAACACACACACACACACACACACACACACACACACACACACACACACACACACACACACACCGAGGCATTTCCCACTCCTCACAGACACGTACTCCAAACAGAGGCATTTCCCACTCCCCACAGACA
>JAPMOR010062800.1:360996-389429 GCA_026543865.1 Argiope aurantia | reverse complement strand
CCAAATACCCTACACACCACCAACCATACATGTCCCACACCAAATACTCTACACACCACCCATACATGCCCCACACCAAATACTCTACACACCACCAACACCCTTATACGTCTCCCACAAAATGCTCTACATAAAACCACTACCCATACATGTCCCCCCTCCATCAAATGCTCTACACACCACAATGTTTCATTCCACACACTGAAAGCTTTTCCTTTTGCACATATTTTTTGAAATCAAGACCTGCAGTTTCCACAATGCATACCTTTAATTATTTACTATGTCTCACTTTTCATTTGAATAATCTACAAATCCCATCTGTTCGTACGAAGATTTAACTTCTACTCAGAGTTAATTTTTTTAACTTACACAATACAAAGGCAATTTTCAAAGCAAGTTTTTCGGCCACTAGCAAGACACTTCCTTTCTTCCTTATCTATTCGACAATCACCAAAGTAGTCATCACCACGTATAACAGCCTAAACAGTTTTATTTCGCAAGCTGCATATCATTATCAAAAGAGTCAATTCCACTCAGCATGTTGCATAGGAGCGGTTATTCATAAGCAATTTTTGATTCAGACAATTACTTCTATCTTTTGTAAATAAAAATGCTTCAAAACAAATTCGAATAGAAATATCAAATTCACGAGGAATAAATTAATAGGTGAATAAGAAATACCGACCACCGCTTATCCCCTCATTAAAATATTTTAATACCTTAAATTTACTTTAACAGGAAAATGATGACAATTTAGACAATATGTAATTTTTTTTATATATATTTTGGTCTCGAACCAATTTTGTACCTTTTCACTATTGTTTCTGGCAAACTCAATCACCGACAAGAGAATGGAGGAATTCAATCCGTAATATTTTCAAACTCGGTCAACAAAACGAGAAAAAAATAAGCCTTTGAAAATCTTTACAATTAGGGAAATAATCTTTATTCGAAATCGAATCTCATCAGTAAAAAGACGATTTTCTTGCTTTTAAAAACAGGTCATTTTGCGATTATTAACTAGTATTCAAGGTGCAATTTCTAATCTCAGTTTTTGGATTTCTGACATTGGAAGGGGGAGCATGATTTTATAAAGAGACTGTAGGTTAAATATGAAAATATATTTAAAAATTTTAATTTAATTGAAAAAATGTCACATAGAGAAAGAAAAAAATCTACAAGAATAATATCGAATTTTTATTTTCTGTTTGGCCTGTATGCGTATTTTTTTAACATTATAATGTCTAAAATTATACAAGGAGCATATTCGGAAAATTTAATGAAGCTTTTGATTCAGATTTGATTTAGTTTTTATGACTCAAAAGCAAACTTTCGCCATGTTGTGCAAAATATATGATTTTAATACAAATTAACCAAATTTTTAACTTTTTCTAAAAATTCCGAAGTTTTGATTTCATATTTATGATTCATGTTTTCTTTAAAAATATCTGATTACTCAAATTTGCGATAATACTGTTTTTAAGAGAAATTCTAACTTTCATGAAAGGTTTTAAAGCTTTTCATATTACAGATCCTTTCCGAATTTCTGTAATTCTATTTCCCTTTTGAAATTGTCTGGATTGCCCGATCCTTACAGTTCTTCGTGCTTTTTATTAACCATTTGCATATAATTCCCGACATTCATTTCCATCCATGTTTCAGATCAAGTTAATTATCGGCTATCTTTAAAAAATATTCATGTTTTTATGCATAGATATTCATGGTATTTCCTGCATTATAAAAAGAATCATAAGTAGATCTTGCGTTTCTTAGAATTCCTAAAATTTACGAGTTCTGAACTAGTTCAGGTTCCTAGTTTTGTCTTATACAACCTATCGCGAATTGAATGCACAATTGCGTACCATTTTGGATTACGGTTGAAGTGATCGTTAAAGCAAGAAATCTGACAAATGTTTGAGGTTCTAAAAAATCAGGCAATGTTAAACAAATTAAGGTATAAATAATAGGATGTTTTAAATAATGGAGTGTTTTTGATGAAATGAACACCAACATTATTTTTTACATGACTGATAGACGATTAATATTTAGTGAATTTTGAAAATAAATCCGAGTGAATGTATTTGTAAAGGAATTATTAAACGGATTTTTAAATAATAAATTTAAAGTTATTTTGTTAATTACCTTGAAAAAATTAGTTTATCGAGTATTTTGATTACGGGGATTTACATGTCGTAACATTATGAAATTATTAAACAAGAAGAAGCCTAAAAATATACATGTCCTTAAATTTGGATCACTATTTAGATTTTTACATTTTCATCCTGCCATCACCATTTAAATTTTTTTTGAATACAATACGATTGTTTCCTACTACATTTTGAATGAATAAGAAAGTTACCTCCGAAAATGCCACGAAACTATATTAGCTCGGATTTCAAAAGTAATATGGCCCTTTTGCGTTGAATAAGTACTTCAGCCCAATATTGAACTTTCTCTAGCTCTATCGTAGACAAATCTTGTGTGGTCAGTTACATGCAGTATCTTGAAATAATTATGGTTGATTTTCAAGAGCTTCTTTATTCTTTGGAACTTGGTATATCACACTGAATATTAAGGCATTAGTGTATCGCAAGTTTTACCCAGAGGTACCTGAAAATAAAAAAAAATTAATATGAAGATTAAAAAATATAATTGTTCTTTTAATAGTTATAGTTTTGAAAGTATAAGGAAAAAAAATTCATTTGAGGAAAAACCATATCAAAAGTTAATCAAGATTGGAATTAGGCTATTCCATTCAAAACAAATTTTTATTTTTAACAGATATTTACAATATGACGTTGCATAATTTGAAATCGAGAAAGAATACCTTATAAAGACAAATGTTGACAGTTAAACTTTTTCCCTCAAACGACTGTTTACTACTTACTGCCCTTAAATCAATATTAATCAATGAACCTGATTACATATCTCCAAATTTGAGTGATATACCAAATATCAACTGGAACAAATTTTGTATTCTGGAAATCGAAGTATTCATTTTTAAATTGTTACAAGAATAAGAAAGTGTATTTTACGAAAATTATCTTTTCAGAACTTCAATAACTGAGGGAATTTACTTGCTGACGAAAGCTTAAAAATTTAATCACTACGAATTCCTTGAAATTTTATAGAAACTAAGGTAGAAGCCCCAGTTATGGTAGTGTGTAGCTATATGACTAACTTATGATTTGGTCTATTCGCATTTTGGAAAAGGCATACAATTTAAGTTAAAATTTTTGAAACATTTTCATAAAATGTGACGAACTCAATTATACATTATCAAAACATTTTAATCAAATATTTAAATTCAATTTTTATTAGGTAAAATATTACAAGAAAAAGTTAATATTCACGTAAATAGATTCTTGTACAGAAAGGATAGAAATAAATTGGAATTGTATGTTTTCACTATCAGGTACACTAAGAAAATCAAAAGTAGACGTCAATATTATGGTTTCTTTGGAAATCTATCGAACTCTTAGGTTTTGAGACCGAACTTTATCAGTAGATTGCTGCAGTTTGGAATATGGTCTTGCATCCGTTATTGTGATCATTTCATTACATCACCACAGACCTTATTAGGTTCAATACTCCGTTGGTGCCGATAGGGGCCATTATGTTTCCCGTCATACTTTCGACTAAGAAACTTAATTATTTGATCAATATAGACAGACACTTATTCAGATAGAAACTATTAATTTTGGTTGTTACGCAAAATTATTGCGTTATCTTAATCCTTTGCGATGGATATCGTCTCAGTAGAGGCATTTTCACATTGTTGTAGAAATCAGTATATCATTAAATTTGTGTTCATAATTCATGAAATAAAAGAATATTTTTTGGGAATTTTATTAATTTCTCAAATTTTGAACTCAAATTTTCTGATACAAACTTCTACGGCAATATGAAAACGCTGCCACTTCGACAGCACCCACTGCAAAATGTAAAGGAATTGAATTGCAGAATACAACCAGAAAAGTATCAGCATCTAATTAGTTTATGGATGACAGGAAGGCTAAAAGTTAAATTTGAATAATGAAGGAAACAAGTACAGTTATATAAAAGTCTACCCATATTTTTAAAATTTATCGATTGGCAAAAAGATATTTTATTTCACAAAAAAATGCTAATAACAATTTAGATGTTCTGTGTGGGAATTTTGGACTGCTCATCCATTCGAAATTTCCGTCAGGGACATCCGGAAATGAACTTCTAGGCAAATTAATTGGGTTATGTGTAAATTCATGATTTTGCTTGCTACTGAATAATTTTCAACAATTTGACTTGATAAAAATTATACTTGAACTCGAAATTTTTTTTCACTCCTTCTAAAACAGACAGCTTGTTAATATAACATTTAAGAGTTGATAATTTATCTTAGAATCTACACACTGAAAATAATGCCTCATTTAAAAAAGAAAGCATTCATTTTGATTTGGCACTTTGAAAGTTTGAAATTAGATGAATATGGAGAAAAGTGCACTGCTCCTTTAATTAGATATATTTAAGACATTTCATATGCAGAATGCTAAGATTATCCTTTTATTAAAATTACAGTTATTAATAAATTTAAATAAGTGCTCCAATTTTTCGGATGTATAATTTTAATTAATCGAGAATGTCTGGCCATTTATCTTCTAGATACTTTCCACTTTGAAATGAAGCAAATAGTTTTTCATGTAAATATTTAGATTTACTTAGTAATTTCAGTAAAAGATCAGCAAAAACCCTCCCCAGACTTTTGTCTCATTACGTATCAAAATTAAATTGCGATATTAAACGAGGTATACAAAATTCATAAAATTTGAACAAAATCAAAACGAATACGTCCCTGAGAATTAGAGATTTTAAGATTCCCATTTTCCATTTGCCAAGAATTTTCCGTCAAAAGACTAAGTTCCTTTTGGTCTTGTAAGATTCCCAGAATTAGAAGTACTCTACATTTTTCTAAAATTTCCCAATTCTATTATGAGAACCAGTGGGAGTGGTCTTCCCAAAACTTTCTCGCATACTTTCTAATAAAGTCTTATCCTTCTTCCTCTATATATAGATGCAACTTTGGCTAAGGCAGCGAATACATAGTATGGTTTTGTTGAACTATAGTTTGATTTTTGGCGTGCATTTAACACTTTCACTGAATCTAACGTCGATTATACATTTTGGATGACTTTTTTCCGATCGACTGAAATTAAAATTTGACCCGAATTTCAGTTGCAATCAGAATATAGTATACCAAATTTCATTGACTTAAATCATTTCATTTATTGATTATTGCCTTCAAATGAATGCAAAAATATAGAACGAAGAGGGCAATCTGTCAATGAATTTGGTTTAAAGTTTAAACATATCTACAGAAAAGTTAAGGATGAGAAAGGCAACGAGAATCAAATTATGATAATTTTTTTAAAGATTTTATGTAAAAGCATATAGAAAAATTTAGAGCTGAGGCGGACACACCAGTATATTTTCAACATCATACTTGTTAAAGCTCTTGCAATATTAGTCGCTTTTTAACTAATAAAGATTATTTTAAAACAAAAATGCAATAATAGTTACGATTATTTTTACTTTTCCGTACAGCAGACTAAATGTATTGGAACTTAATTCAGTTTGAAGCAGTGAATATATTCAATAATTTCATATTCAGAATTTAAACTCAAAGTCAGCTTTAATTAGCATTAGTTTTTTTTTCTAGTTAAAATATTACTTCGAAAAACGTTTAACAGAAATTGAAATATTTTTATCACACAGAAAAAAAAATATAGTTTTAATATGGCAGAAACTTATCTTTAGAAAAATTCGTTTATCAAAAGATAAAGGAAACAATATTTCGAAAAGTATAGATAGTAAAATATATAATTTAAGTCCTACTAAAATTTATTTTTCTAATTCTATTAAAACGAAAATATCGTTAAGTAGATGTAATTGTAGCCACAGAATATATACGAATATCAAAATTTAAAATACTTTTACGTTCCGAAAAGTTTAAAATCTTGTAAAATTATTAATTCTGAGCCAAAGGTTTAATACATATAAATATTTTAATTAAAATTTTAATCAAATATTCTTTAGACGAAAAACAATTTACTAATATAATTAATTAACTTACTTCTCAGTTTTCAGAAAAATGAATGTATCCAGTGTCTATAAAATAGGAACGGAAATTTGCGAAGTACTTTCACCAGCATGTCATACAGTTATTTTCTAAATTTAGCTTTGAAAAACAGATTATTGACGTTTTTTGACTTTTAAGGGAAATGCTCGCATTAACTAATCACTATCTTCTTCTTCAATTTTTTAAAAATAAAATAGAATGCCAAAAGTATAGCTGTAAAAAAACTTAAAATTTGATTCGAATCCAAAATAAATATATATGAATGTATCGAAAGATCCTGGATGAGGTTACAAGCATGAAAGATAGCACGAAGGAAAATATTTGGGACAATCCAGAGATAAGTTTGAAAAATAAATCTATCGATGATGAAGGAAAATAAAAAAAAATTGATCAATACAATTTTAAAAAATTTATTTTGCACTCATATTAATAAATCTAAATGCTACTAATAATTTTGGTCTAAACTTATTAGTTTCATGGCATAGTAGTTAACGAAACTGAGTGATGAAAACATCGAAAATACGGGTTTGTTGGCGGCTTAATTTTAAATATGGGTTGATTGGCTTTAAATTCTTTAAAGTAATTTTATAAAGCATTCCCAAAAAGTTTTGGTTTTTGACACTACTGGCTTATGATATATACTAATTATTTTATATGATTCTACATTAGAAAATAATTAATAAAAATTTACAATAGCATTCATTTTTATTTATAGTTTGATTATTTGAGCAATAAGGTACATACTGTTTAATTTATTAATAATTCTATTTTGATTCAAGTCTCATAAAATGAAAAATTGGCTCAGATTTGTTTATTACATTTTCAGAAGCACAAAAACATTTAATATTCTATTTTTTACTCTTCTAAGTCATGTTTTCTCTAAGTCTTATACCATTCAAAGATGATTTAAATAAAGAGATGGTAATATATAGTCATTTTCACTTGCTAACTAAAAAAAAATTCAGGATATAAATGAATATAAAGAGCATATTAAACGCATTTTTATATTTTTTTCAATTTAAAATAAATTATTTTCTTCATCGGTTATTCTATAAGTAGTGATAGAATTGCTGTTTTCTTTAGAATAGTGAAGAAGACTAGTGAAATTGTGAATAAATTTTTACAAAACTTTATAGCACTACATAATATTAAAACGTTAAAATATTTTATCCAAGTTTTATAATAATTCCTTGATTAATTAGTTTTCTAAATATTTGTTTCTGATATAAATGCATTGATTTCTATTTCTACCATTACAGTATCCCCTTTTTTTTTCTTTCCACATTTGGAAAATGTCATCACATTTTTTTTGATATTTTTGTTTCGTCCCCCCCCCACTTACTACCACTTATCGAAGTCTTAATGATCATTTCTTATTTATTGTTTATTTACTTTATAGAGGCATTTTCCAGATTCCAGTTTAAAATTTGAAAGAAGAAAAAAAACCTCACAAGATTTAATAGCTAAGTTTACATAATTTAGTAAAGCATATCCATCAAACAAATTGCGCGATTGCGGTATTTTTTTAACATTTAGCAACCAAACGTTTCCCCGTTAGCTTGCGTTTTTTCTTCTAACTTTAAAGCAAATCACATTTTCAACCCAACACTATGAAAACGTAATTTATAGTTATTTAAAAACTTGCCAAGGCAAGATAAGACGGAAGCCATTGCAATTTATTTGTGCGTTTTGCATAGATGTATGGTTGCCAAGCCGTTTCCACAGATGTATCTAAATTCCGATTCCATGAATACTTATGCTCTCTCCAATATTAAAATTATGTTAGAAATTTAAAAACGCATCTGAGTTCTCTTTTTTTTCTGGTCTTATTTTTATGGGTAATTTTTATTTGCATTTTTCTTCACATCCTCCCAACTCCCAGCAGATTCAGTTTTTCCTAAAATGAGTTATGACCAGTTATCTCCGATGTCTGTTGTTTTCACTTTAATAGAATTTTGAAGTTTTCATGAAAGATTAAAAATGATTTAAGTCAATATATATATATATATATATATATATATATATATATATATATATATATATATATATATATATATATAAAGATCTATAACGATATTCTTACTAGTTATTTATGCTTTGAACCCCTATCGGGAACTCTGAGGGATGAAATAGAAATCCTGTAATGCGGAAATGGAAGTTTCATATGAATATCATATGCTAATTAATGGACATGACTGTTAAAGACTAAGTAAATACATTTCTAGTTGATTCATGTTTCCATATAAATGATATTAAATGATTAAGTTTTATTATAAAAGGTATGCAAATTTAAATATAATTAACAAATATAAAGAGAAGTAAAAAAGCTCTGATATTAATTTTATATTTTGATTAAATGTAAATAATTAACTAAATTTCTGGTGGCTTTTTTGTTTTTTGAAATATTTTTCCTTAATTTTTTACATTTACTTCCGAATTAAAAAATTAAAAATAATGTCACTTGTTGTTATGAAAATATATTTAAATAAAATCTTTCATTGATAAAAATATTAATCGGTAGTTGATTCATGTTTTCGTACCATTGTTATTAAGTGATAAATTTTAATATTAACGGCATGCAAATTGAAATAGAAATAACAAATTTAAAGAAAAGGAAACACGTTCTCATATTAATTCTAAATTTGGTTAAATGTAAATAATTAAATAAACTTCAAGAGTTTTTTGGTCTTTGAAATATTTTTCATTAAACATTTTCATGCACTTTCGAATCAATCAATTTTTTTAAAAACTGTCACAGTTTTTATGAAACTACACCCAAATAAAATCTTTTATTGATAAAAAAATAATGAAAAGAGAAAATATCTGTTAAAAATTACATCAGGTTTAGAGAGCTAGTGATTATGTAAGTCAGGAAAAAATATCCTTGATTTTAAAAGGGTGATATTAAAATCTGCAATTGTTGTCATGTTATAAAAGTGCACAGAAAGTGAAGTGCTATATAAAATTTCAGTCAGTAGAAAAATGTATTTTAAATTTAGTCTTTTATCTTTATAATAATTTCATATTCCTTCAGAGGAAAGTAAAAAATCAATACCAACAAAACTATATCTTAATGGTAGCTTTTTATTGAAATATTAGAAGATAGAAAGGAATCTTATTTATTATACGTTGTCAAAATATAACCGGAACAAATGAAGTGAAAAGAGGATTTTGATCATATTTTTTAATAAAGATAATGAACATTTAGAAGTGATCTCTTTATGATATTCATTTTGACTTCAAAAAAGCCAAAAATGCTTTAATGTATAACATTAATTCTGATTATTATAATATAATTATATTACATTTCTTAAAAAATTTGTATCTTTGTACGAGGAGTACATAGACATAACATTACGCTATCCTGTGTCCCGGCGCTTATAATACTAAGTTTTGTAACCAGTTGGATGATCACAAGATGGAAGGAAGAAAAAACAAAGAAAGAAAGAGACGACAAACCCTCCATGGATCTCTAGGGAGAATCACATCGGTGTCAAATCCTACACGACTGTATTCAATTGTTGGTGAAATAATAACTAAATGGAGGGGACAAGAATACTTAAACAAATGGTGACTCTGGGTTGAACCTACAGGGAAATCAGATTACGCACTGAAAAGAAAAAAAGTTGATAAATTACGTTGTGAACATCTGTATCATCCTTCGTGAGAACTGCAGGAAATTAAAACACAGGACCCAGACAGGACGCTTTATATTTCTGACTCTAAATGTCTGTTTATATGCTTATATATATGTCATACAGATGTTCACAATACACATAATATTACATAGACATGAGTTCATTCTTTCTGTTTCAACATTCAAATGGATGCACAATGTTCTTGGAAATAATAAGAAAGAGAATATCAAAATTTAGACTCATTTTGATTTCATAAAAAAAGTATTGACTTTAATTCGTCTCTATTTTCTTTTATTCGAATTATGGCTGTTTTAAAAAAATATATTAACAATCGGAGTACATTTCGATGAAAATTTACGAGTGTTCAATAAACGAGTCCTTGTTCATTCTTACCTTGAAATTCACTGCTTTAATCTTTATTTTTCTAAAATGAAAAAAAAAAGAATTTTATATATAGAGGCGAAAAAGGAGTAATGCAATAAAGTATATAATCAAAATAATATGTATAATATTAGATTCATTTAATTAAAATTGAAATAAATTATTTCCGTATTTATTTTACAAAAATGCTATTGTTTGACAAATAAGTTGATATAGAAAATTTTCGATTTAAAATATTAATTAAAAGTAAGTTATCTTTTAGGAATTACTTCTCTTTATGGAAAAAAATAAAAGAAATGATTTCCTCTTGAACTTTATATTCTTAGATTTTAAAGAATACAGCAAAAGAATATTACTTGTAATAAAACTATTTTTTTAACGAACATTATTATAAATTTTGATTAGTATTTCATTATTTTATTCATTATTCAGTGGGGTTTTTTTTACTAGTTTGTGTAGCAACATATTACTTTAGGGAAATCTTCCCTCTTACTGTAATTCTCATCTTCAGTTTGTATTTTTTCTTTCGTAGTGAATGTGACGAATTTATTTCTCCCTCCTTTGATTTTAAAAACTCAGTGTTACTTATTAATTTATAATTTAATAATTGTTCGCATTGTTTATAGAAGACTATCTTAGTTTCAGTTGCTTAAATAAAACAAAATCATATTAAAATGATAAAAATAAATCAGCAATAGTTACTGCCTTCTTTTAATTTAGTTATTTCCCTTTATTATTGACTAGCCGCCTTTGGCGACCAGCCGGTTCGCCAGTATTACCGCTCTCTACAATTTTCAATTAAATGTTTTAAGTAATTGGTCTCTTAATAGATTCTCAAACAAAACATTTTTAATCTTCAAATTTTGATAGTCATACCAAACATATATTGTTGCTTAGATTGCTTCGTTCAATTTACTATATATATTTTGCTAATTTGTTGTCATTTCCGGTAAAACTTCAACTTTAATTTAAAGTGGAAATGATGAAATTGCAATTAATATAAAGATATTTTTTAATAAAACTAAGCGTTTTATTTTATTTATCATCTTTATTGTTATTTATTTATTATTATTATTATTGAATATGACTATTGCAAACAGAATCGCTCGATATTTAAGTCTTATGTAAACTACAAAATATTTTTCATAATTTATGCAATATCCCAAAGAATAATTCAACAAAAATTTCTCAGATTCAGCATAAAATGCAGTTTTTAGTTTTGCTTTCAAAAGGATTGAAATGAAATCTATAATAATATTTTGTTCCGGCCTATAAATATATTTCAAAAATTATGAACTCTAAATTTAATTCAGTGAGGTATCATATTCTGAGAAATATTCTGGACACACAAAATTTTAAATAAATGAATGAATGTTTCTATTTTCCACGATCAGCTAAGACTTATTTATGAAATTTTAATTAGATTTTAGAATTTTTTTAGAAAAATTTAGAAAAACTCAACATTTTCATAATCTTAGACCAATTAATCTTGAGAAACCTGCGCGCTGATTGGCGTATTTTCTTTGAAACCATCGATGGAATATCTAAAATTATCCTTTTTTTTATTGAATAGTGATATTCAAATTTTCATAAATTAGTCAGTTTAAGTGATTGATTTAGTTGATTGGAAATTAACTCTTTTCATTTAAAATATTAGTGTTTCCAGAACATTTTGTTAATCGTGATTTCCACATCAAAAGTTCTATGTAAAATAAAAAATTCGTTATTTATTAGAGCATTTATTGAATAAAGTTACATAAAATATAATCATTTTCCATTTACACCATTTTAGCAGATCTGTGTCTTACTAAAGTATTACAAATTAGCTGTGTGGCCCTGATTTGAATGAATATCCTG
This sequence comes from Argiope aurantia, assembly GCA_026543865.1. Lineage (NCBI taxonomy): Eukaryota > Metazoa > Arthropoda > Arachnida > Araneae > Araneidae > Argiope > Argiope aurantia. The sequence goes on along the minus strand of JAPMOR010062800.1, from coordinate 377,438 downwards.
TTCATATTAAACAAAACTTGCCTTAAAATAAAACTGATTTATTGGATTAATAATATAGAGAGTGTAAAAGATCATAAAATAACTTTTCTTGAATTTATTTTTTAGAAAAAATAATACTTCTTATTTGTTTCATTTCCTACAGACACGTGCCGAAAATTATATGTTTGCAGATTTCATTTCCAAAAATATTTAATTTATTTTTAATTGGTGCTTTAATCAATGTGATGGCAACACTTAGAAAAAAGTTATTTTTTTCCATGAATGCGAAACGTGCTCGTGCAGCTAAATTTTAATTTTATTTTGTACGAAAAAAAATGTTGGAAAAATATAGTTAAAATATTTATTTAAAAATTCATTAAAAATAGAAATTTAATTTTAAGGTTAAAACATTGGTATTATTTAAAAGATAAATGTTTGATCTTTAACCTGATGTAAAAATCTTTTTTGTGCGGTAATATTTTCGGAATTTATAGCAAAAACACGGCAAAATTTCGCTTAATTTTTAAATAAATAAAATTCTAATTAAAAACTTGAAAAAATAACCCCCAGGTGCACATTCCCGACCTCCAAGGTATACACGTGGCAAGTTTGGTAACTGTAGGTTGAATAGTCTGGCCTGTAGAGCGCCAACACACACACACACACACACACACATGAGCTTTATTATAAGTATAAATTATAAGAAATATCGTCTGCATATTTTAAAATTAAATGAGTGACAATAAATTGAATGCTGCAGTAGTGTTATTATGTACAAAATATTTTTTAGAAAGTTCCATACAGAAGAAACTTTTAAAACATATCAAATTTAAATAAGGCAAAGATTTTGAGTCACATATTCCATATTTCTTTTTGAAGCTTTTATTATTCCAAGACTTTTTTTTATCGTTTTAATATGTTTTTTAATTTGTGGAATGTTAATTAATTTATTCAAAAATTTACTCATTTGTTTGTGTAAATCTAAAAATCAAGCAATATGATTGTATGAAATTTTTAGGACGAAATGCTGAAAATGTGTAACACCATGCTTAAATCCTAAAAAGCATGTGTATGAAGAATTCATATTTACTTTTTGCTGCCATAATTTTAATTTTATGTAATACTGGATATAAATATTGTCCCGAATCTGCAATATTGTTATTTCTGTGCAGTTAGTTAAATAAAAAGAAAAAGAATTTTACGGATATCTTTAACGGAAGCTAAATGAGTGCCAGGTGAATGATCCTTGCCCTTCACACAAATTTGATGATATTGGCGACAAGAATGAATGTTCTTAAATATCCAGGAATTTTGGCGATGTTTCTAATAGGAACCAAGATCCTTCTAAATATTTGATGTGTTTCAGGGGAACTATTAAAGCATAGGTACACATAGAAATCAGTAGAATGAATTCCCTCCATGAAGTTTTAATTTCCAGCGAGTTCTCTCTGAGCTATCAGTTATTTAAAACGATTCATTGTTTGCAATTGTGTTGCTGATTTCTGCACTTCTCCAGTCTGCTTCTCCCGTGGGATGAGAAGGTATGCGGATTTTCAAGTGTCGGAATCCCTTTGAGTAAAGGATGAGAATCTTCCGATATGGTGATTGCTTCTAGACGACCTGATAGATACAAAAATGGTGTGGTGTGGGCTTCCTCTTACTTATGAGGGTACGTGCCTCCTACGGATGGAATTTTACCGTAGCCGATGATGGTCGTTATGACATCACTCTAAGATACTTAAATGTCTTTCATCACCGAGAAATTATTATGTGGAATTTAAATTACTTTTTTAATTTTATAATCAAATTCCTTCTTTTAAATCTTTATGATAAGTTTTCTGATCTTATGCTAATGTTGCGAATCTTATGCTAATGTTGCGAATTACGACTTTTTATTTTATTACAAAATAAATGTTTGATTAAAAACAATTATGTATTATTGTTTTGCATTAAAACGAATCAAATATTCTTATATTTCCAATTAGAATTTCACGGTAAATTTTATTTCAAGAAATATTTCAAATTTTTAATTCTAATTTTCGTACAAAGTTTTCATTTTTTAAGTTGCAATTTTTGAAAGTTTCATTACTAAATAAATACAAAGAATCATGTAAAGGAAAAGAGCAAATTATTGTCAGGGAAAAAGTAAATTATCGTTCTTTTATTGGAAATCGAATTCACAAATAGCAAGTTTGATATTGTTATAAAATTAGTAATTAAGGTAATCAAACAAAAAACTTATTTTATCCAATACGATTAAATTTTTCGATAGAAACTGAAATTTTTAAGGTTTTTATTACACTTTAAGTACTACAGAAATTTCATGAAAAAAGCATTCCGTTTATATGAACTGGCATTTTATAAATAGTATTATCAATATTTTGCACTGTATTATTGTAAACTTAAAATCAAGATTTCAAATATTAAAATGAAGACAGATAAAGAATATTCCATATATTATATAGAACGAAGTTTACTACTAAAAACTAATTATTCTGTTGCGTCATACATTTTTATCCCCAAGTGAAACGCGAGGGATTATAATTTCAAATACTATGCTTTGGTTGAAAAATATTCCTTATACAATGGCATTAAATGCGATTTTATAAAAAAATAAATTTGCTTGGAGTTCGCTTTTGTTAGTCGAGATCTGCACCAGATAAAGAGTAATTTAGAACACAATTGGAGGAGAATTAAAGAAGATGAATTGTTTGCAGCTTTCCTTTTAGGATAACAGTGAGGTGATCGCATAGACGCTCTTTCATCGTGTCGAAATTCTGTTGAAAAATAATTACTTTCTATAAGCTTTTAAAATATTCTTCGAACAAATGCTGTCAGGCAGGATGGAGTTACCACGATAAGTAGTTGGGGGTTAGTTTATATCTTCTCTTTATCTTTATGTTCAAAAGTAATTAGTCTAGGAATTGTTTGGACAAAATTATAAATTATAAGTTTTTATTAAAATGTTTGTTGTTTATTAAATCGTTATAATACTTTCTTAAGGTATGTGCCTACTTTCAGGCTGAATTTTTTAAAAACGTTCGAAAATAGTTCTGTTTTTAAATATTTATACAAAAAAGATAAAAAAAATTGAAATCAAGATATACCAGTTAAGCGGCAAAAGTTATTTTTAGGACTTGGAAAAAAAGGTGGGTTTATTGACTAAAAAGAGGTATAAAGCAAAAATCTTTTTGCTTAATCAAATTATTCTCTTAAAATATTGCAGATACCTTAATATTATCTAGTTTCTGAACATTTAAATAGGATGTATTTCTTTCCATTCTTTAAATATTAAAGTTTGGATAAAACACAAAATTTACAATTTTGCAAAATTGTAAAATTCTAATGGTTTTATAAAGATACTTGTTCAAACATTAAGAATATTGAAATTAAAATAATTTCAAGACTTCGCAAAGAATCGACTTTTCAACATAGTCACCTACCTTAAAATATTTTACGTTTAAAATTTACATAAGAAATGAATTCCTTTTTAAAAAGTTGACATGAAAATAAATGCATTAAAAACAAAAGGAAATAATTTTTAGGCAGAAATGTTTAGCTGCTAATATTCACCTTTCGGAAATTAACTTAAAAAAATTTGAAATCTTCGAATGCATGTATAAAACAATTATTTGCATTTGAAACTAAAATTTTTGAATGAATATCTCTAGACAATTGAACTTTTATTAGTTAAGTATGAAAAGTAAATATCATCGCAAATACTACTGTACCCCCCCCCCTTAAATTTTGACAGAATTTAAACTTATTTTAATTTTATTTCCTTTTTGTAAAAATGGATTTGTACGATCAAATTTCCACTTACTCCCTGATAATTTTAAGTTCTAAACTTTTAAATTAAACATTCATTTTATAAAATATATTATACATGTGATAGAAATTCTAATTTTCACTTCACTCTTTTTTCACTTTGTTTTGACATCGTATTTTTCAATATGAAATATTTTTTCTACATTTTTGTGCTTTTATAAAAGAGAAGTTTTAAGAATTTGTTAATTATTATCCTTTTTTATCTTCTGAAAGAATATAAAAATTTTATGAAATTAAATTTTATGTAATATTTTTTAATGGACTAAAATTTTTTAATTGATATTAGTTCAATGAGCTTTTGCTACTTTTAAGTATATTTTTTCTTTTCTTAAAATCCTTTTATAAATTAAAATTTCAATGAATATATTCTGATAAAGACTGCGAAATCTTTTTGATTTTTAAATATTCTGAACTGCAAGGAAATATTAAAACATATATTTTAAGATGTACAAAAGCCTTAAGAAATTTATTTAGATTGATTTTAGATCATGATGTCTTTTATATATGATCTGTGCTATCTTATAAAATTTGTTCCTCTTTCCATTCAATGTTAACAGTTAATGGAATTAATATAAAAACTTGAAGCAATTAGAAAAGTTATTTGCTTGAATTAAAAAGCTATTTCCATTTATCATAAATGTGAATTTAATTTGAAATTTCTATTTCCACATTACGAAATCTCTAACTCTATTTGCAGAATTTTGAAAATGGTTTCAAAACATAAATCTCTAATAAGGATTCTGTTACAGATCTTCCTATATAATTATGCGAATAATTTTTAATTTTCCAAGAACTCTTAACTTTTATAAGAGTGTAAAACCAGGAATTGTAGGTAAAATTGTGGGCACCATTCAATAAAAAATTGAATTGTGAATCAAAATAATTGAACAATTAAAAATAATTAAATAATAATAAAATTGAATTACGAGTTAGTCGGATATGAAATAGAAATCCATAAAAAAATTTCGACTAAACATAAAAGCAGGACAAGAGTGTGGCGAGAGAGAGATAGAGATAGATAGATAGATAGATAGATAGATAGATAGATAGATAGAGATAGAGATAGATAGATAGATAGATAGATAGATAGAGATAGAGATAGATAGATAGATAGATAGAGAGAGAGAGAGAGATTTCAGATTAAAAAAAATTCTAGCACAGTTTTAATATTCAGTGTGAGGGCATAAATATTCAGAGATCCGCATATTGATGGATTCTTGGGAAGAGAGAGGTAAACAACCTATGCAAAGAATGCACAAATAAATTGCAATATTTTCACCTTATCTCGTTTCAACACAGTTTTTTAAAGACAGCATATAAATTAGATTTTTTAGGTGTTAGCTTGCAAATATGTCTCCCATAACGTCGGAAGAAACACACAAGCTGTTCTAGCAATTTTAGTTAAATATTCAAATGTCTTTAAACGAGGGCATTTATTTCACGAATACGTTCGAGGAAATTATGTAAAATTATAATTGACTTTTTTCTTGTAGTCCTCTAACTTGATTGTTATGCTTCCAATCAGAGCTTTGCTGAAGTATAGTACTGAAAAGGTAGAAAAGGGGAAAAAAAAAGGAAGAAATATATGTTTCTCTACTACCATTAAGATTTCTCTATATGACTAAAAAAATTCAAAACTAGAAAGCAGCCTTATCTTTTCTCATTTTATTTTAAAGGAAATAATAAATCAGTTACTCCTCATGAAATAACAGAAGAAGAAAATAATTTATAATTAGTTTTAAATTGAACTGGAAAATATTTTAATAAAAGGAAAATTTATTTAGAAAATAAAAAAAATATATAAAGCGATATCCCAAAAATGCTTAATTTCATCTTTTGAAAATACACTTATTTATAAATTCAATATATTTAATTTATTTTGGAAAAATGTTCATTATAGCACGTTTATTTTGAGAAAATCCTTTTTAGCAGATAAAGGAGATTAATTTTCAGTTGAAAATCAACATATGTTATTGATCGTTTTCTCAAGTCAATTTTTTTATACAAGAAATATTACGTTTAATAAAAATAACTATATATTTTTGAGCAAGTATTTTGATTTTAGTTTTTAAAAAAGTAGGCCGACGTCTGTTTTCAATAAAATAAGATAATCGACTATTCTCTCTACCTTGCGCTCTGAATCTAAATTAATGATTTCTTATGGCAAGCTAGCAGTAGTATGTATTCTTTTGGTGTGGGACGATATGAAATTTCATATATATTTTTCATTCGTATTTTGCCTTTAAAATGTTAGAAATGGAACATAATTCAGTATTGAAAAGAAGAAATATTAAGTAAAAAAACTGAGTATTTAAATACAAATTTCCACATTATTATTCTCAATTATACAATCATACATATGTCAAGAAAATTATATACATTTATATTGGACAAGTAATTGGCAACATTTCAATAGCAATATTATACACTATTCTGATTTTGGATGACATTTAAGCTGCGAAGCCATGTGTGAATCGAACTTTTAACTTAGGGTATCATAAATTGATATTTGTTACGATTTGATAAACAAGGCAGAATACAAAATATAAATTAAAGTATTTATAACTATTTAAAACAATAAAAGAGAAATTTCAAACCATTTAAGATAATTTTAAAATTATGTAATAAAATAAAAATTATAGTTCATTTTGTGTACAACAGAAATTAAAAAATCTAAATTTAAAATCATTAAAAGCATAAAATTCTAACAAATTCATTCCTTTAAAATTTTTTTGATCGTCTTTATATCTTTGAAACGGCTTTAAATAAAAGAATTAAAATATTTAAATTAACAATTAATCGTTGTGATCATGTGATCAAGAATGATTACTCTTCTTTTCACATCTTTTAGCAAAGTATTAGTACAGTAAGTAGTACTTACAATAAATTTTTGTACAATTTGCTTTGTATTTCTCATTTTAGGAGATTCTTTTCATAAACAAATAATTGTGCCTTTTCAATTTTTCTTCATGCCTTAAAAATAGTAGAACATTATTAGAAGAATTATTTTCCTCCAACATTCTATCTTAGCATGAATTAGGATAATTAAGATTTTTTTATCATAATTTCACATTCTAACTTTTTATAGTTTAACATTCTTTTATAACGCAATCATTATCCGATAAAGATCCAAAAAGTGTGCTCTCCAGTCGCATTTTATTCTCTATGATAATTCCCAAGAAATTTCGAATCGCAACGCTTCAAAGTTAATCTAACAATCCTGAACAAGAAACATGAATAGATGCTTCAATTGCCTATCATACCATAAAAATTATCGAAAAATGAAAGACATCATTATTACAACTTATTTGAAAAAAGGAAGAAAAAATCTTGAAGGAGATTGCAAAAGATTCTGTTCGTTTGTGATTGAAAGAAAGTACGAAGTAAGGAAGAAATGGAAGACTCTGTTTTATTGACATAAATTATCCTATATTATAAAATAACAAAGTAGTATAATTTAATAGATAATAATAATTTCATTTTTTTAATTAGGTAAGATTAATTTCCTCACTGGTATACATGCTGTTAAGTTATATTTAGAAAGTTCTAGAAATTAGTTTATTTCAGAATAAACGTTGATTAAATCTTTTAATTGGAATTTCTTCCAAAGTAAATTATATTAGTAACTCTCCTGTACATCTGCGTAATTTTGTATTTTCTCATACAAAGATGTAAAAGTTTACAATCTCCTTCCTCCAACATTTCCAGCGCCTTTGTCGCTACACTTCTTCGAAACTTGAAAACTGTTGCCCCTTAAAAAATGCTTTAATAGAAGAAAAATAATTTTGAAAACTAATTTCACTATCGATTAATGACAATAGAGAAAGTTTTATGTCATGTGGTTTTCAACAGACATTCACGGGTAAATGTTTTTCAGTGAAAAATAAAGCTCATTCCTTAACCATCTGACCTTTCAACTTAGTAATACATAATTATCAGTTTAGAAAATGAAAAATAATATAATGAAAACATAGCTGGTTATCGAACCCAGGTTTTTATTGTTTGATTTCTGTGACTTCTATGTTTCTGAACTTATACAGTTTGATCAAAATGAAGGTGAACTATCAATATGATTGATGGAAAATCAAAGAAAAACCCATTGATCAATTTTTCTATGCTCATACCATCTATTGAATAATTTTTAAATTTATGTCTGCATTTTACCATATATTTTCTATTTTTCTATCATCCATGCTTGAAAATTCATTCCAGATCTTTCGCTACATTTGCATTTATTTATTTTGGATCCGAATATCTAACCTCTATAATTCGTTAGTCTCCATTTTGTAACAAATTTGTTGAAGAAGAGGACAATGATTGATCATTTTACATAATGATCAAACAACGTCATTAATCAGTTTTCAAAGCCCAGTTTGAGAAATGACTGTATTCTGGAATAAGCACGTTGCAAATTCTCATTTCTGTTTTACAGATTCTGAAGTACTGAACATTCATATTTTCGAGAACTGTGAAGTAAGTTGATTTATTTAAGATAACTTCAATCTGTTTAAAATTTATAAATGAATTTTTTTTGGATATTGGGGTACAATTTTTAGTTAAATATATAGCTACATTTAGATTTTTACCAGCATAGAGTTGAATATTTTACAATATTTTGAATTTGTAACTGATTATTTTCTTGCAATTTGTATGTTTCCTTGTATATGAAATTACAGTTGCTTAGATAATGTTTTTTTACGAGAAATTAGAAAAGTCATTTTTAAATGAAACTCAAGAATTTTATATTTCCTGCAGTTTTTGAAGTTTTGTTCCTTTTTATGTTTGTAGAGATTCAATGTTTATTACATGAAAATTTGAACTAATATAATATAGAAAAGAGTTTATGAAATTTGTTTTAAAGGTTTTGCAAAGCACTTTATTTGACCCTTTATTTGTTTTAAAGGTTAGAAGTTCAATCATGTTTTAACGCAGACGAAACTAATTAAATTGGATGTTCAATTTATGCTTTAAGTGTGAACCTTTCGAAAGTACTTGCACTTTCAATATGGACTTAAATTTTAAATTTTTTTATTTTGTTATTCAAAAAATAAAATTTTACCGATAATCGTTATTTCCAAAATCCTAGTTTGGGGAGTATTTTTAGATCAAATTTTATAACAAAGAACGGACGGAATTATATTGAACCCGATCCGTAGTCATAAATCAAAACAAAAATTGGTTGAAATGAAGATTAGTGTGGCCCCCGAGTTTGTCGCCAATATGGTAACCCAACGGAACTCTCTTCGAGCAATCCTAATGCTGTTTTTTACTACTTTTAACAATGATTGAGTTGTATATGAACTACAACCATTTTATGAAATTTTAAATTAAAAATAATAAAAATATCGACATAAGACTTTAATTTTGTTCTTTATTATAATTAAAAAAATTACAATTAATAAGACAGTGCAATTTTTAATGCGAATATGAACAGAAAATATTTATTCTTGCTTAATTTTTAACTGATAGTATGCTCTTTAAAAAAATCGTCTGAATTCTTATTTTCCGAAGTCGTCTACATTCTAATTTTAAAAGTCAGCTGCAATGGAATTATTCGCAGTTCTCGAAATTCTTTTGGTGCTCTAACGGTTGGTTCCCTTAACAAATTTTTATGTCGGCAATTGTGCAAGAATGGATATCAGGTAAATGGGTTGGAAGACAGTATTTCGCACCTGCAGAATGGATGAAGGGTGAGTGGAGTTTATTATTTCACGAGTTACCTCAGTCTGACGTTTAAAGACCCGGAAATGGAAGTCCACACAAATTCCATCGAAGGAATCTGGAGTGCCATTAAAAGATCTTTACAGGGGACAAAACATGTAGCCGGAGAATTCGACGGCTATATGGCTGAGTACATATGGCGTAGACAAAACAACGTCGCAGCAACAGGAAAATGTCGATTCTTCAGAAAAATACCCCGATCGTACCTTGCCGAGACAACTGATTAAATAAATCAAGCAAGTGCATTAATTCTTTAAAATTCTCTCTGAAATTTGTTCCTATAACGTCCTTCGTTCTTTCTTTTCTATTGATTATGTACTGTTATCCACACAGTTCTTATGTTCAATGTGCTAGCGAAGCTACTAGGTTACCGCTCCCGCTGCTAGCAAAGCCTCAGGATGTTTTTAATTTAAAAAAATCTGCCCGGTGCCTTCTACAGATACCAAAGGCATCGCATGCTTTAACCTTTGCTCTGCACCCAAAAGACCGGTGCAGCTGGTCTGGGAAAAAATACTTGTCAGTAAAAAAAATCTTAATTATATTGCAGAAAGTGGTAACCGTAACTGTTCCGCAGAAGTGTTTGTTTACTTTGTCCGCTATCTTTATTGGTGACTCGGCATCCTTGCTGCAGCAAGAGGCACACTAAAGTTCACTTTTACCCAAAAACTGGTAGTTTGCAATAAATGGTAAATATATTTTTCAAAATGAAATTGCCCGTCATTATGAAAACGTTCACTATTTCTGGATGACTTAAAGTTATTTATTAAAACCTATGCATCATATTTTCTCTCAATTAGAAATGAATTCCCCCCCCCTACTTGTTAAAATACCTCAGAATGTTTCTAAAAAAAGTTTTTCTGCCATAAAGTCGTGTGGTAATTTTGTCTGCGCAGACCGCAGAATTTTAGTTTTTTTGGTTACAGGTATATTAACAATTTTCAGCCGTATTAACACTTTGATCATATATTTCTAGTATCTAGAGATGTAGCATTTACGATGCAAATTTTGGTTTCCTTTTCAATTTTATATTAGTTTCAGACAAGGTTTATTTTTGAAGATTCCAGTTTCTGCCTTCAAACTAATTTTTGTGGAAAATTTTATTTTTACTTTATAAAAATTTTGCATTAAAAAATTCGTTTTAGAAAAATGGATTAAATTAGTCGCAATTTTAAGCAGTGAATACTAAACATTTACACGGTTTCTAGATTGTGAAATAAAGAATATCCTGTTAAAATTTTTTTTTTGAATTGCTCGCATTGGTTTTTAAGCCTAATGCATTTTACCATGTACGCCATTATATCTGTGAATGTTAAGCTTTAAGAAGAGGATTATTATTTTTTTGCATTATTCAAAATGGGACGGTGGTGTTTACTCTATTTCGAGAACCACTGTAAATAAATTCTAAATGCAGTTTCATGAAAAAATCCCGAGCTGGAATTTCTATAGGAAATTGAAGCAAAAATTTCTTAAGACAGAATTTCTTCAGAAATATCCAACGGGAAAAACTGATCATGGAAATATTGGTTTTAAAAGGTAACTTGTTGGGTACTGTGCATTTACTATTACAATAACATCTTGTAAATTCCTTATGGCTTGTATATCGAAACTTGGTTTTCAAGCGTACGTCAAAAAGTGATTGATGCAGGACATTGGGAAAATGTTTTGGTGGCCATTATTGAAGTGATCAAATTATAAATATTTTGAAAATGCTTGAATAATTTTGATAAATTAATTTTCGAATGAAATTACTTCTTCGAGATTCTACCTCCAATAAGCATATTCGATATTTCAAGCGATTTATTCGCATTTTTAATGATACTCGAGCAAAATCGCGAAGTTTAGTTCTTGCTAGTTCAAACAGATGAAAACAAATCATAAATCAGTTACATTAATATATAGATAGTCCAACTGATTCGCTTGCAAATGTATTTGTGTATGTCAGACAAAAAAAATCCTCGAATGTTTGAATGAACAATTCCTAAATCACATATATTGTTTAAGTCATGATTTTAAATATTTTTCATCAAAATATTTTCATTTCAGCCATCAAGCATGTTAAACATGTATAATTTTATATAATTGTACTTGAAACTTTTGCATAACTTCATTTTAACTTCTGACATTCCTTTATTTAAAAAAAAAATATGATTAGATGCTATTGCTATTTGGGGCATTAAATTCATTAAGTCAACATAATTACATTCATTAGCAATAAAAACTTGTAATTGCGATCTTAATAGAAGGATGTATTCGATTATATTAGTTGAATAAAATGTTTTTTAAAAGCTAAAGTATGCCTGTAATCTAATGTTCCCATAGTAAGGTGCTATTAGTCTTAAAGGTTGAATAACAGAATTCTGTTGAATTTCAGGCTTTTCACGTGATCGGGGGATTAGCTGTGTTTTAAGGGTATGGTATTGGCTCGAAACTCAGATTTTCTAGATTAGAAATCTGATTTCACCGAAAAACTCTGTGAAAACGGAATCTGCCGCTCATTAAATCTGGCGGAATCAAACACATCCCCTTGATGCTGCGTTGCAGCAATATCCAGTCGTGTGTCGTACTCGTCATCCAATCATGATTCAAATCGTTCAAGTATAGTCTTAGTATCGCTTGTAAACTGTACATAAATGTGACTAAAAAATCTCACTTAATTCTATAGTGCGTGAAGAATAAATACATTGGAATCCAATGTTTTCTCACTAGTAAGAGATAGGAAGCCCAGAAATTACCTTTTTTCATTTTTCTTTGAAGCAGTAAGGTTGGACCGAAATTCATTTTTGAATATTTTCAAAGTAGGACGTTAATGCAGATAAACAAATGTAATAATTTCAGTATTCAAAAAATTTGCATATAAATTATAATTGCGTGATAGAGTGCAATGAAATGTAAGCCTTTTTTCCTTAAATCGACTAGTAATTTTCATTTTTACTTTACCTAACTACGTTAACATATCATTTCTGCTCCAAAGTATGTTTCATGAGTATTAAACCCTTCATTTACGATGACGTTTCTGACAGATGCATCGAAATACTGCATATTTAATATTCTAATTTACAATTAAATGGATGTATGAAGTAATTTAAAATATGTAAAGAACTCTTGAAAAGTTTCAATATCTAAAACATCCTTTATCTTAAAGGAATTGTCCTAAATAGAATGTTATGTTTGAGATATGTTGAATATTATGCCCTTGAATATTTTGTTTAAGAAGAAAATCATGATAAATATTTTTTAAAAAAATTCTTAAGTTGTGTATAATTTTTGCAATACTTTTTTGTATATTTTTTATTTTATTTTTCCATGATGTGAATGGATTTGTTCTGCAGAATATCTTAAATAAAATGCACAATACAAGTATTTCAGTACTCTATCTTCAGTGCAAAATTCAAGATACTAGGAACGATATAATATTTAGCTATCCGGAAAGTAAATTCTTTCTACCTTTACATTCCCAATAGAAATAATGTCTTAATTTATAAGACATTGCATCTTTTAAATTAATGAGTGTTCTTGACAATATTTTAGATCATAAAAGTGAAATCTCCTCTTCAACATATCGTTTGACCTAGTGAATAGACTATTAAACTAAGGCAGTAGTAAACTAGAGGTAGACATAAAAATGAATTATTCTTATTTGTTTTTAAAGTGGTAATTTTTAATGTAAAACTTAATATCAAATTTATAATTTCTGACTAAAGCAAGACTTCATTCAAGTGAGTAATCTTGTTTAATTTCTAAAAGAGGCTTTGGTATGCTTTACGAGAATCTGTAATTTATTTGGTTTTTTTCACTCCCAAACTATCGACTAAATATTTAAAAAACACAGTACTTCTAATCTTTATATCTATTAATGCAACTTTTTTTTGGAGGTATCTTTGGATAAAAATTGTGCTATGCTGAACAGTTAACGTTTTAAACATTAGCATAATATTGCCAGTTCAAAGTGGAATTCAACTACTGTCCATTAGAATCTATCCATACTTCTTTCAGACATAAGGAATTTATTGGTATGGGATTATGAATTTAGTAAAATTTGTCTGTGAAAAACGGGAACCAAAAATTCACTCATAGTGCTAAATTACTACTGAAAATTCACCATGGCCTTCAATTAGTACAGTTTCATCTAAGGAAGACAATATTATTTTGAAATAGTCAGTAAAATAATTTGGTAAATCTTTCTCATTCAAAATTTAATAGAATACTATCGTAATGCATTCAACATGTTTAAATTGGTGTAGGCCCTAAGATAATTCGATACAAATCTAAATACTGAGGTCATCTAAGAATAAGCTAGTAAAACTGGAAAGCAACTCTCCCTTCTTGAAATTATGGAAATTTATAATTTTAACTTACATTACCGTAATCAAATAATGACGCTTGAATTCATAAAAATAACTTCAAATTGTTTAAAAACTAAAATAATTCTTTCATAGATCGTTAAATTCATCTATTTTTGGTATCGAACCAAAACTAATGTGCTATCCACCCATCAAACAAATATTGATGCTCATTGCATCTAGAATACTCAAGGTCAAAGTAACTACGTATAAATCTGAGTTTATTATCTCTCTATTGCTTAAAGATCGCAGGAAATTCTGCCATGATTTTAACTTCAGTCGCCACTTTAAATTTATACCCAGTTTGATACATCTTTTGTATAGTTCATATATGAACATTCAAAGTACAATGGAAAGTGTGAGAAAACTAGTAATTTAAATTATTTCTAAACTCTTGAATTCTGATACAGATTTTTCTACGCAAGATTTATTAAAGATTTCGCTTTTTACACTATGCAGATATTCATGGTTCGTTCTATCTCTAAAATGTAGATGTCTGTTTTTAGGATATTTTTATAAGTACAAATGTTATCTAGAAATTAATGTTAAGTATTAATATGTCGCATAGACGTTTAACACAAGGTTCGCAAAATTGAAAAAAATCGAGAAATCTAGATAATTTGAAAAATTAAATATTTCAAGAATTTGGGAAGGATATGAAGCATGAGTTGCTTTGAAATCTTTTCATAAAGATTATCAAAGTAGATGATTTGTAGAATCAGGATAATAGCGAAGTTTTTATGATGAAGATGAAAAATAAACGGAAGCATAAAAAGTAAGAATGTTAATTCCTATTCAGTATTTGTAGAAGAAATGAAGAGGGATGAATTCCTAATAAAAACATGTATTTGGAGCAACATGGAAGTAAAATGGCTTTTGATTTAAAAACCGAACCAAATGTAAACATGTCTTCATTAATTTTCCAAAGAGGCCCTTGTTTAACTTCAATCTACGCAATGTTTAAAAGAACTCTAGTTTTAAGATTTGGGCCATAAAAATTAATGTTAATTCTTCATAAGAAACAGATTTATTTTTTATAATTATTAAAAAAAGTATTGGAATTTTTTCAGCATTGTCAACAAAGCCTTTTGTTTTAAAAATTTCCTATAAGCAAAAGTTTTTTGTTAAATAAAGCATGCGAAACACTCAAATATTAGATAAGTTAAGCAATTCTACATGTGATAACTCTATGCAAAATATCTTAGAAAAGCAAAATTTTATCTATAATTTTGAGATTTGTTGGAATCGATTCATACGTATAGAAGTCTTTTACCGAAATCGCGTCCAAAAGTCCGTCTTTTCTGAATTTATTAAAAAGGATTTTCCCTTATCAACCGGAAAAATGGTTTGATTCTTTTCTTATCTTTTTGTAATCTATTTTGTCAAGTTGATAATGTTTAAATTTAGAATATCGAGTTGTTTTAAAATGTATACACGATTCGGGATTTGAGAGCTTCCAATATGTCGCATTAAGTGACATTTGTCTGGGTTTAGAATGCACCTTCCTGTTATTGAACCAATTTTAAAGCATTTAACTATCATTCTCAGCCTTTTAAATTAAAAATTTGAATTGAATTCAGTCGTCATGCTTTTCACCCATTTGCTTGTAAATTTCCTGCTTCGATTAGAAGTTTAATATTTGAAGTGTTTTTTCTTTTAAAAATAGTAAAAATTGTCAGTTTATGAAAAGTTTTTTTGCCCATCTTGTGCAATGCGTTGAATGGACTCTGGGCTTTCGTGACAACGATAGGTGATGGATAAAATAACTTAGTAGTTATAACATCCATATGGAATGAAGAGTAGTTGGTGAGCACACAAGGGAAACTTGCCGATTTTGGTAAAAAAGTTCATGTGTAGAGGGAAATGAGCTTTCTAGCGTAGCACGGAATATTATTCGTAGTGTGTTGAGCTAATGGGATGTGGATGGTGCGTCTAGATTTCGACATAAGTATTGGTGGAAGTGGTATTGCGTAGAATGTTCTGCTTGATTATTTAATGGTGGTGTAAAGAACGTGAGGCATGGGGTATGTATTATTTGTGGTGTGAGGTACATTCGGGGTAAAATGTGGTGGTTGTGGTATTTGAAGCTTGCGGTATGGAGTATGCGTAGGTGGTGGTGACGTGATTAGAGTGCGACGTAGGATATATGTGTGGGTGGTGGTGTGAGGTGTGTGTGACTTGGTGTGTGTGTGTGTGGTGGTGAGAAGAGCTTGCAGCTTGGGATATGTGTGTGCGGGTGGTGATATATATGTGTGTGTGTGTGTGTGTGTGTGTGGTGGTGAGGAGAGCGTGCGCCGTGGTGTGTGTGTAGCGTGCGCCGTGGGATATGTGGTGCGAGGAGAGTGTGGAATGAGAGATGCGTTGGTGGCGTTTCGAGCTTACACCCTGTGATATGTACTGGAGGTAGTGGTAATGTGTGGAACGTCCTGGTGGATTATTTAATGGTGGTGTGAAGAACGGGATGTTTGTGATGCGAGAACACACGACGTAAAATATGGGTATATGGGCGACATATGTATGAAAAGTGGAGTGCGGCGTGGGATATGTGGTGGTGGTTTGAGAGTGCGGCGTGGG
>JAPMOR010062800.1:284739-360741 GCA_026543865.1 Argiope aurantia | reverse complement strand
GGAGTATGTGAGTTTGGAGAGTGAGAAATGTCTTTTGGCGTATGGAGAGTGAGAAATGTCTTTTGGCGTATGGAGTATGTGAGTTTCGAGAGTGAGAAATGTCTATAGAGGTGTGGAATGTGTGTTCTAAGGTGTGAAGATGAGCATGATGGAGAAAAATTTTGCTTCTTGATGTTACGAAATGTATAGAAAATAACTTTTTTGCTATGATTGCTAGTTCAATATAGATAATGAATATTTTGTTCTGTCAGATGATCGAATGTGTGATAAGGAATGTTTTCTTTAAAATTCTTAAATAAATAGAGCATTTATTTAAAAAAACTTACAAATATTTAAGATTATTTTTTAGCCGCATGCTTTAAGAATATTAAATTCAAATTTTCTGAAGTACAATCATGCAATAGTTGCCCCAAAAATGTTTTGTCAGATAATTAACTCAGTTCCATATTCCAGTTTAATAGAAAAATAACTATTTAAAATTACAATGGCCTAAAATTTTAACTGTAAAAGTTTGAAACGGGTACTTAATTTCTTCACTTTGACTTAAAACATCGAAAGCAATAAAATTTGAGACTGAAGAATCATGCGTGCGAAGAGTTATGAATCCAATTTACACGATTTTTCTCTAAAAATACCAAAATGCGAGTTTTATAAACTTAGACACAAAAGGAATTCCCGCATTTAAGTAGTTTAATGTCTTAAAATTAACTTTGCAGTAAAATAATATGTACAAACGCCTGGATTAAATCTTCCTATTAAGAGATAAATTAGCGTTATAAAATATTTTCTACAACTTGTTCCCGACAATTGATTCTCAAACATGTAGGCTTTTTATCGGAAAGCATCGCTGATCATTATGAACAGAACTGAAAAAGACCATGCATATGATACAAATTTCCATCAATTTTGATGCATGAATGATACATTTATATAAATTTGCAACAGTGACAAATACTATCAAAATCCTTGTTCTTTAGTTCTCTGGCTTAATACTAAATTGATATAAACTTTCACACGAGGAAAGCAAATTAGATTCGGAATATGACTTCTATCTGATTAAATGAAAATTAGATAATATAACTTTATAAAATATAAAGATTTGTTGATAATACTTTATATAATTTTAATTCCCATATTTCCCATAGCTCGAGTACAGAAAAGGGGAAAATTTTGTAAAAAGAAATCTTAGTTTAATTGAAAAATTCTTTCTCTAAAAAAATTAACTTCAAATTAAAACCCTTTGATGCATATCAACATAAATTTAAAAACAATTTTTTAAATATTAAATTGCTTGAAATTAAATGAGTGTTTTTGGAAAATTTAATGAAACTTTGATTAGGTTTAGTTAAACGCGTATAATAAAGTTTTTGCTAAATTGTACCAAACACATAAATGTGTTTGGAGTTTATCGATTATTCATTTTTTTTACAAATAATAAAGCAGAGAATATTTCTTCACGTGTTAGTCTTATTTACTACCTTTATCGTACACAATTTGCTCTATTTCTGTTATTGTGAAATATTTTACTTAAATTCTTTACGAAAGATTTTAAAGCATCGCATATTTCAGATTCTTTCTGAATTCCTAGAATCACATCTACTATTTGAAATTGTCTAGATTACTGCATTCTTTTGGTTTTTTGTACTTTATATTAATCATCTGTATTAATGTTAGCATTATACTTTCTTTTCAGTTAGAAGCAGACTTAATTATCTGTCGCTATTTAAAATAAGCATTTTAATTATATCTATATATATTCGTGGTAGTTATTTCTTTATAGAAAAAAAATCTTAAGCTGATCTTGAATTTTCAAGAATGCCCCCTAAATTTGTAAGATTAAAAATAATATAGGATCCCCACCGTCTCGCACATCTCGTTGTGCATTGAAAGCTCATAAATGGATTTTACTGAACATATGAATTAGATTGAAATTACGGTTGGAGGGTTGCTGAAATAAGGATCATGGCAGAATTAATTGGGATTGTAAGCAATCAAGAGAAGATTATAAACGAAGATGCAAGCACTGGGAATTTGACTGGAGATTTTGGATATAAGCATTAATATTTGTTGGATGGGTGGAAAACTTTTTACAATATCTTAAACAAATTTCTTACCTTCAAGTCCATTTTTATTGATACTTTCATATCGAAAAACATAGTACAATTTAAATTGTATTTGTATTGGCCATCAAATGGTATATTGTTTTTTATATGTTGCTAAATTGAATATGACATCTACGCCAATTTAAATGGACACTTTTGAAAGATTAAACGATTAAAGCAAATTTAATGCAATTTTTCTGTATGGAATTTTGCTCTTCGAGGATCTGAATGCAGTATTCGAACAATTTAAATATGTCAATCTGAAGCTCTGGAACAATTCTTTACTCTTAAGCTGAAAAATTTAAATCAATTAACTAGACATTCGTAATCGTGCCTTGGTTTATTAGAGCCTACAGTTACAGAAACGAAATGTATTTCTTAGTCACCCTTTACTAATCTATTCACTTATGTCTGTAAATTCGGATACAAATTCTTAAAAGCACATTTTAAGATTCATATCAAGATTGTGTGTTAAATATTCTTGTCTGCAGAATAATCTTCACTTTCCACTTACCTGATGCTTTCAAGTCATAATTAATAAAATACTGCAGTTCTTCAGAATTATATCAACTATAAACAAAACTGTGCGCGGAAAATCCAATTTGCTTTGAGTCGACAATACGCTATCATTCTTTTAATTTGCATATTTAGAGCTAAAATATACGAACAATTTCTATTTTGCATTCAATTGTTAATAGTTAGCAGTCATACTAATGAACATTTGTTAGAAATTTGAATTGAAATACATTTTTTCAAACTTTAATTTTAACAAGTAGGCATATTAATACTATTAAACATGTCTTCTAACTCATAATTAAAAATCTGAATTCAATTTTTCTTTTTATTAGATCTAATTTCGTGAGGCTTTGTGTAGCTTGATGCAGACTGAGTACTTTAACAAAAGCAAAGAATAGTTTATGCTGAAACATCATTAAGAAGTTCACAACATTGCACAAATCTGATAATTGGGGTAGGTACAAGGAAGATTAGCAGTTCGTTGAACTTGTAATAATGATGCAAATGAATATTTATCATTCAGTTAGAATCACTATAAATTATCAAGACATAAATGCATCTATAAAATGAAAATGAAATACCCAATATAACCTAAAAATTCTTATGATGCCTCATAAGTGAATGTTACCTCATTCATTCAGTGAACGTTTCGTTTCCAAAATTTGTCTCAAAATGAAAGGATTCTTCCTTACACACTTATTATGAAAAGAACAGACTTTCGGGCCGGCGTCCTTGCATAGGGGTAGCGCATCTTCCCCGTCATCTGGGTGTCCCGGCTTCGAATCCCGTTTCGGGCGTGGTTGTTCTTCATCAGTGTTCTATCTGTGAGGTGTGTGAATGTGCCCCCTGTAAAAGGAGATTGTGCAAGCGAATGTGCGAGTTTCATCTTCATGAGCTAGAAGTCAGACCCCTCGGGTGCCCAGGGGTCTTTACCCTAAGGAGCTACTGCACCCCCTTTCCGTGATAACGCGGACGCAACATCATCACCAACAGACTTTCGGCTATTTGTGTATGGTTTATTCTTAAGTTACAAAGCAAAATACTTGGAAAATCTAATGCTCAAAAATGCCAGTCAATATCGTGAAGATTTCGCAACAATTTTGTTCCTTTTGTGCGAGTTTTTGTTGCTCATCACTGTTATGAATATGTAAAACTCTTTGTCTCAACTTAAACGGCATTACTATGATTTTTATTTTGGATTGATCTAGATGCAATATTCTGTGAAAGGAGACACATGGTAGAAAATATCTTTAATCTTTTAATGTGTAAGTTTTTAAACTGCCAAGTAATAACCAGTATTTTTTATTTGCTGTTCTCACCTCGAACATTTATGGTCATGAGTTGACATATTTATTTGTAATAAGATATATGGAGAATATATATTAATAATGAACTGCACTAGAACCACTCATAAGTGGATGGTCTGTTTCAAAATGCAGATGCAGGGATGTGAAATTGACTCTCCTCTCTATAGGTCACAATTAATAGGTAAACGATATTAACTTATATTTTTCGCTTCAATTTTTAAAACTTAAGGTGTTTATAAAAAATAAAACACCCCAAAATTTTATCTCCCCAATTTTTACGAATTCACTGTTTTTTAATGATATTTAAAATTCTGCTATATATATAGAGAATTTTTATTCTATAGTTAGCCTCAAAAAGCATAAGAAAAATAACTTTCTTTCACTGGATCTTATGCAAAAATTATGTATTTTACTACTAATATTTGGGAACTGTCTATATATTTTAGTTGAATTATTTAGTAGGTTTTATGTAAAAATTTTACATATTTACTGAAAGGCATTTAAAATGTGATCTGAAAGAATACATTTATCTTGTTGAGAGCTGTTAGTACGGACTGTATATCGTTGAAAATAATAGCAAACCAAACTGCAAAATGCAAAAAATGAGTAGCGAATCAAAATATATCTGTAAAATTCTCCCAGAAAACTTCTGAAAGCTTTATAGTCTCCGAGACTGAATTCTTAATATTATTTGTCTCTTGTGTTAATCCCCAAAGACTTTAACTATTTTCAGACATTTATGAATGTAACTATTTGCAATTTTTTTTAGAAAAAGGCTTATTGTATATCCAT
Source organism: Argiope aurantia (assembly GCA_026543865.1). NCBI lineage: Eukaryota > Metazoa > Arthropoda > Arachnida > Araneae > Araneidae > Argiope > Argiope aurantia. The sequence goes on along the minus strand of JAPMOR010062800.1, from coordinate 356,024 downwards.
GAACATATAAATCTTAAGTTGTGTTTGCATGCAACGCATTATTTTATATTCGTCAAAAAAGGGAAATTATATCCTAAATTTACATTTGATTCTAGTTATTAAAAATTATCTTTTAATTCTAATTATTACAAAGAAATCTTCTGTTTTTAAAGTATGTTAGCAAATATCGCATTTCATTGCATCCTTTCAAAGTTTAGAATTTGACTACTTTAAATATATAAAATATCATTAAATCTGAAAGATTTGAAGAGTATTGATATACAGTTCACTTTTTAAATTAAACTAAATATTATATAAAAGGGATTTAAGTTTTCTCCTCAGCAAAGAATGACTGTTGGCTTTGACCGGTGAGCCAATCAGACATTCTTTGGTTTAGAAAAACATGATTTGATCGCCATGCCTGATCACCATGACAATCAACATGTTCCTAGATAAATGCGATTTTTTCAAATGCAAAACTTATAGCAGGAAATTTTTTAATTAGTATTTTATTTAGAACAGCGTTTTATTCATGAAAACATTGCTATTATTTAGCGAAATAAGGAAAGAATGGATGCGATGAATGTTTACTAATCAGTCTAATTTTTCTTTTAAATTCACTTTTTCTAAGTAATAGTTAAAATGATTATTAAACCAAAAATTTCGATATGCTAAATCTTTTAGAATTTTATTCTTAGGAATAGTTTTAATTTTCAGCTTCGGTCAAAGTTATTTTTTATATAAAAATTAGAAATATTTTTAATAGTTGCCATAGAATAGTTATAAAATTAAAACGAAATGCTTAGACAGCATAAATGGTTACCTTTTATATTCGCTATAATATTCAACCGCCGAATTGTTTAAATTTTTGTTGAGAAATCTGTTTAAGGCAAGTGGGTTAATATTTAGTTTTTATCCTCAGTGTGGAAAAATATTTTGAAATGTTTAAAAAACGTTAAATATGTATTCTTGAAACATTTAATGTACATTTATTTTGTTGCATGAATTTATAGCCATATTCATTGTTATTAGGCTTATTACGATTTTGCGTAAAATAGTGGCATATTTATCAATTTTTTCGTATGAATAATGGTGTAAGAATATATGTTCTAGTTACATTCTTAACCACAATTTTACATGTAATCAGTTTGAACTTCTATAATTGTATCACATGTTTTATTGTATACGAAAATGTAAATAAAGTATTTTTCATATTTTTGTATTTAATTTGAATTATTTGGTGAAGTATAGAAACATTTTCAGTTATGTTCTAAATGATGTTTATAATCTGTACAATACAAATTAATGCAATTAGTTTTTAACGTGATGATGCTAAATTCAAATGTACTAAACCTGTTTTTTAATGATAAAATATGGTTCAAATAGTTTAACTGAAGTTGAATAAAAACCACATTTCCTATCGCATTTTAGGATTCAGGAATTTGACCTGGGTATAAAATCGGGCGCTATTCACTCTTTCAGATTTTGGAGCATTTCATGTAGCTTTAATGCAAATTGAACCAGCTCTAATAGCACAAGACATGTGTAATGCAAAAACTTTGACAATTGTCAATAAAATCCGTTTTGCGTAAACATGTGCAAGTGCATAACATTGTCCTAATCCTTGAAACCTCTTTCAAATCTATCATTAAAGTATTAGCTTCATGACCTGACGTTAGATCAAAGTATATGACAGGTGCGTAACTCTCATCAATCGGATATTTGTCATGTATGTGGACGTAATATATTGAATCTACGATAGTAAATCGGAAGGTTTCAGTTAGGGCTTGGTAGTTTGAAACATGGAAATTTGGCCTACAGTTTATTCAAAATTACAAGGCCCAGATGAGAAATTCTGTATTACTGCAATGGATCCCAATTATCCGCCTATCTTTTCTTCGCGTCAATTTTTGTTAAATCCAAACAACGCCAACATTATTGCTATTAACGAATAATTGTCAATTATATAATTATCTTTGTATAATTACTTTTTATAAGGGTATTCTTAAACTTCAAAACTTATATTTTTGTTCTTTGCGCTACAAAACACAAAATAATCATTTTTAAATTTATGGTTTAAGAAAACATAGGCTGAGTGATAAGAGCTTAGATTGCTTGATTTTTAATTGTGTTGTGCTTAGTCCGATATGAAGAAACAAAATTTTAATTTCGTCTAATGTCATTGTTTTCAAAGCTTCGTCTAGTTTAATAACATTTGATAAATTTTCTGGTGACTCAAATAGCTGCAATTCGGACTCCACTATCTTTCTCAACTTAAATTATGTCTAGTCGGAAAAACGGATTGGGCATTTGTCTTCGAATGGATCACTTTTTTTCTAATTTTTCGTAAAAACGTTAAAAATCAATTCCAAAGTTTCTGCATTATTTTTTGAGTATGCAGAATCGGATAATGATTCGTCTTTGCAAGAATGTCTGTCATAATAATTCTACTTATTAGTTTTAAATGTGGGAGATAACGATACCTGCATAATATATTTCCTTTTAAATTTAAATGCATGAATCCAAGTAAAATAATTAACATTAGCTCTCGATAGATTTATTTGGACCAAAAAACATTTTATTCTTACTGCCTTCTGAGTTTAGTTAGTTCAATTTTCTAATGTTGAAAACACCGATACTCTTTCGGCAGTTAGGATAGTCGCGTTTTAGCTAATTTTTCCTTGGTCAAATTTTACTAGCTCCTAAACAACTGCTCCCGGAGTTTTAAATTCAACATTTGCCAAAAATTTGTTGTCCTTTAATATCAACCAATGCTTTAGGATTTATCGATTTTATCTCGCTTGTTTTAATGTAAAGCTAAAATAGAATTGAAGCGTGTTTGCTATTTAAACATTTTTCACATCCAACCTCATTCAACAATTTTTTGGTTCTATAAAATACAAGTATGAAAATCTATCTCCCAAGAACACGTATTCCTGGTTAGAAACTCCCAATTCTTACTTCAGAATAAGATGTACACATATAATCAGTAGGAATTGTTCATTAATGCTAGAGGACAGGATTCGACGAGACGAGGACTTGAAGGTTTAGCGGCGAAGTGCAGGAAGCGAGCAAGGATTACGCTTCATTAAATGTAAATCATCGTATAAGAGATGCCTGATTGGTCATGGAACTGGAGTCATGAAACAAATTTACATGCAATACCGACGAAATTGAAAGATTTTAGCAGGTTTAATAGCTACTGAACATGCAATTGCTATTCTTATTACTAATCAACATTTAGTGGGCATTACCTTCTAAGATTAAATTAACTTGTATAGTTCCAAAAAATGTTCAGATGTTCTCTTTGTAGATAATTTTTAAAGCTTTCTATGAAAGAAGAAATAAAGAGCATGAATTCTTTATTCTTTGCACCATAGTTTAAAAATACTAATCATCACTCTGAGTTGATAAAGGCGAATTCCAAAATTAGGACCTCAAATAGTTTTGATATTTAAAAATAAAATTAAGCAAAAATGATATTCTTTGCTTTGTTAATTGAGTGCTTTAATTTATTTTTGGGAACTTCACTTCATCACTGCTTTTACATTCGCTTTTGGTTTCGAAAGTGTTTTGAAGCGACGTTTGATTGTCTGATCCAGACTGCAATACAATAAATTAATATTATGAAGTCCAAATTATCAACTGATCCATTTCAATTGTCATACATTTTGTATGGCAACATCTAGCTGTAAGTCTGATGGGAAAAATGAAATGAAATAAAATTTCGTAGTATTAGTACTAAATATCAATTCCCTATTCTTTTACATCTCATAATTCTTGAAGCATAAATTTTGCAATATTTATATGTAATGATATTTTAAACTCTAATTTAAATCCAAATTCCCAAATTTTTATCGTAATTCAGCTCATATTAACTTCATTTTAAAATATTCTATTATTTCCTGATCCCATTTCACTTTTTCTACTTAATTCAACTGAAGCTTTGAAAAATTGCTGAATTGTTTAAAAGCCAACAAGTTCCCACGCTCCGAGCGATGAGATAAAATATTGCTGATTTACACAAATTCTTCTAAAGATTCCTAAGATTCCCTTTCCTGTGATTGACACGTGATGGAAATTCCTATTAAAATCTCACAGTATATATTCACAGGGAAAAACTTTTTATGATCTTTTCATTTCGTTCTGTGTTGTGCTCATGGCTTCTTCTTGTTCATAATTCGTGCCTCCTGCGATGCAATAGAGCGAACTTAAAAAAAATTCAAAGTATCTTCACTCTCTTCGAAGTGCCATCTGCTTCAAAATTATGTTTACACACTAATGGTAATATTATATAATATAATTTTTGTATATTTCAAACTTTTCTAACGAAACCGAAGTCTATTTTTGTGACTTATTTTTAAAGAAATTTCAAATAGTTGTATTTAACCCTTTCACTCGAATGTGTTCTCTGTCACTATTCAAGATGGCGTATCATTGATATTTTATTTATTTTTTAATTTTTAAAAAATAGCTATAATATGTCAAGAAGATGTAGATTCATTTTTCAGAGAAACTCAACTTAAAATAGTAGCATGTTTTTATTTTTGGTGTATTAAGTGAATAATTATGCATCGAATTATCTTTTAGAGTGCAAAGGGTTAATAATTAAACACAATTTTTCTGAGTTTCTTCAAGTGCTGAAATGAGATTTCAAATACGGAATGACAAATAGGAAACGTAAAATCTATTTTTAAAATGCTCTACATTTTAAACGTTTGCTTTCCACAAAAAGGCTTGTTTATGAAATGTGTCCTTGTTATGCGCTAAAATTATCGTTTTATTACATTTCAGTTTTTAATTAAAAATGAGTTGTAATTTTATTTACTGTGTGAAGTTCAAGAAATTTTAGTAGGAAAATGTAAGGTAAAATTCTATTTTTGTTTGTAAATGGCGCATCTGCACGTACGAAAAAATTACCCTTAGAAATGCTTAATGTATTCTCAGCAAGCATGGAGCATTATATTTCTCTTTTTACAAAATTCATATAATTTATTTTTATTAAGTGCTTCGATGAAATCAAGGACAACTTGAATTTGTGTATTGAAAAAAAGATAAATAACGACCCAATGTGCACGGTCGTGATTATAATTATAATGTATTTTTATGTAACTGATAACTTTTAGTATAATTTAGATTTAAGATAAATATAATCCATATGTTATGTTTATAAAGGTCAAGATTTGAGAATGAGCATTTCGGGTTTTAAGATCTTTCTGTAGTTTAAAGATACGCAGGAAAAAAGACCATTCAGTATGATGCGATTGATCTCATACGGCTTTTTTTTCTTGTATCAAATTTAAATGTTATTTTATATAAAGTGTAATTAAATATTATTGTATATAAATATTAAAGCTCTGATTAATGTAAAAGTAAAGATTCTAATATTGTTAAATTCGTTAAAAATTCGAATTGTTTGTTCTAAATTGTTTAATTCGTTAATATTTTAAAAGCAGTCAAGGTCCTGAGAGGAATTGGTCTCAATATTTGAAATTTGAATTGCTTGATTAATTTGAGAATTGAGAATATCTCTTAAAAGGTTTCACTAATGTTTCCCTTTCAGATTGTTTTTTAAGCTGTAGAATATATTTATACCATCTAAAAGACTACAATAGTTGAGTTTAACAGACTTCATTTTTGCTTAAAATTTGATAGAATTTACAAATTCGTTGAAAAGACCATGTACCATATTTTATACATCTAGTTCAAACAAAGCTTTATTGAATTATCTTTTTCACAGGAATATAGAGGGGCAGACAGACAGACATTTTCCAAATATGTTTTTTGAACTCCGGGGGGGGGTCTAAAACGTGGCGATTTCTAAAAATCTCTAGTTCAAATTTTTTGACGATAACAATACTTGCTCTGTGATTCATGTATGAGAAAGTTAAAAAAAATATATTCACAGTTGATATGGTCTTTTATAACTTTCCTTTCTTTCAGCTTTAATAACCAATGATGATTATGATAATAATGAATGGTGTAAATGCATATTTTTTTTTACATGCTTAAATAACTTTACAATTTTGTCTAAATCCCGGAGAAAATAATTCTCAATATTATAAATTTATTTTATTCTTCTAACATGGAATTTCAAAAATTTGCTAAAAGGCTGCTTGATCTGTTTATTTTAGAATGTCTTTTAACCAATTAACTGCCATTTTTTAAATGTTTGGTTGAATAAATTAAATATATGCACAATCGTTTGTGTAACAGTATTATTATATTCAACTTATCGAATAGTTACAAAATAAAATATATTTCTAAAAAGGACATCGTTATAAAAACACTTCAATAAAAACAAAAGACTGAATAAGTAACAGATCGTTGCTATAACTTTTAAATTGCATATTTTTTACGGTATTTCATCTAAATATAAAAATAAATCTGTTTGTTCGCATTGTAAGCTCTGCTGTACCATTCATCCAATAGCAATAAAACTTTGCCAACTTATTGCTTGCACTTGCGCGAAGGTTAAAGGCATAGTGGAATTATTAGGATTTATTTTTGAACACAATAAAATTTACAAATAAATCGTTTCATACTTTTCTATTATTCAACATAATTTCGAAATTGACAAAAGAAAAACAGTAAACTGCAAAAGGCACGTGCCCTTCGTAGTTAATCGCATATATATCAAACAAAATACAATTATCATCATCGATGCCAATAAATGAGTGAAATGAAATCGAAAATATTTAGTGCAAGTGCTGATTTGTTTTTATTTTCTTTTTGTTAACGAATAGTCATCTACATAAGATATTGTCATTCAGCGTGCATAATATTTTGGCTGGGGCGAACCGCATATATTACCCAGAGTTTATCTTACGCATACAAAATATAATTATTAACTATTCCGATCAAGGTAAGTTGCATAGAATGAATTTTCCAGTGCAAACAGTTCTATTTAAGCAACTATTCTAAACGGAAAGTCGAATAAAGATTGTTCATTCCACAAATTCCCATTATTCTCACCGACATGCCTTTTGATTTCAGTTCCCCATTTGGTTTGCATTCTCGATGATCATCAACAATGCGCAAAGACAATTACTTCAAGTGTGCGGACTGAACCTAGAAAATTCATGTTTTTCACATTACCAGTTGTATGTTGTATGCTCACGAGTCGGACACGCAGGAAATTTGCTTTGGCTGAAGACGGAAAAATAAAAAATATTGTTCACCCTAAAGCACTTGAATAATGAAGAAAAAAATAATAGAATAAATATTATTTGCACTTCTTTATATATCATTAAATGTATTCATTGCCGATAAAAAAATAATATTCTTTTTATCAAGTCTAATTGAATGAGATAGCTATTTGAAATTTCAAATGATATTTCCGAAATTATTTCTTCAGAGGCAGCAGCGCTCTGGGTACCAGCTAGTTATAATGTAAAAACCAAACCCAAACTACACTTCAAATATAACAATTCTACTCCGTTCAACTTACAGACGAATTTCAAATTATCTCGCTTATTGTAAAAAAACGAAGCACGGAATACTCGCTTGCCTCTATTTACACTCTTGACTGATATATATATATAGAATGAAACTAAAATGTCAGACTTACCAAATATATTTTTTGGCGCCGAGTATTGCACTTAAATCTCAAAAATCCCCAAATGTGAATCGTGGCAACTAAATTTAAAGAAGTTTATGTTATTTGTTTTTTCCCACTATCATTAAATAAATATAAATCATGCTAGCAATTTAAGCACCTTTTGCTTTATAAAAGAAAGAGTATCTAATTCCACCATTTTAGTTGTATGTAATAAGGTAGTCAACTATATCATTATAGAGTACCTTAAAAATAAATTATATAATATTGAAAATATATCTGACTAATTATGTTTTAGTTAAAAACATTTTTAATAAAAAGGCACAAATTTCTGTCTTAAAATTCTATACTTTTAGTTGCAACTAATTTTGTTAACCTTGTTTTAAAAACACCATTTCCAAAATGCACATGTTCATTTTCCAAAATGTACATGTAGAAGCCTGAAATTAAAAACTTTAATGAAAAGAAAGTTTATTATTATCATCGTCCCAGTCTATATTGTTATTATTATTTTTTGTCTTTTACCATAAAGCACCTTAATTATCAAAGACTGCCTAATCCACCATCCTGTTACTTTAAAAAATGAAAACAATGATATTCTTTCGTTGTGACTCAAAAGTTCCACAAACTTATTTCTCTCGCCAATGGTCTACTCATGTAGACGATTGGTGAGAGAAAAAGTAGATGAGAAATAAGGGCTCTTTATTTTTTTTCTTCTTTTGAAAACAATATCTGCTGAAAAAAGTACAGTAATTCTTATTAAAAGCTAAATTCGAAAAAACAATCCACCCAAATTTTTATTGAGATTAGAATTTATTTATTATTCGATCAATAATTTCAACTAAAATTTACTGAACATAAAACCATTCTCTGCTTTTCCTTTATAACTAAGAGATTAGAAAAGAACAATTAAATTTAGTTGAGAAAGGAGAGTACAGATAAAAAATATTTGCTTACTAATACACCTTTTTTATTAAACTGTCTTAAAGTTCTTTTTATCACTTTTCTTTTTGAATATCTTCTATTTAAATAAAGCTTTTAAAATTAAAGTATTTTTAAGTTATCTGCAAGATTTTTGAGACTACTGTTTCTAATGGTATGATGTCAGGGCTTTGCATACTGTCTTCATCTTTTATATATATATATATATATATATATATATATATTCGCTTTTTTCCCAAATTTTTTTTGTTGGTACAATTAACTACATATATACTATTTTTTGATTTTGAAATTACTTATTTTTATACATCATAATCATTTTGTATTATATTCTTGCAAAAATTAAAAATTCCTCACTAGCAGCATTATTTGTATAATACAGTGCCAAAATTTATTAATTATTTTATAAAAAATATGTTAGAAATTAAGCCCATGAGCTCATTTAACCGCCTCTGTGTCGCAGTGAAATGTCTGTCCACCATATATTATCAGAATGTTGAAATTTCAATGCTTACGTTTGCAATTTTTTAAAAAAGTCTAACACTCCATTATTTTTATTACTTGATAAGGTACCACATGTTCAACTTTTTGCATTTTTAAAGTCTATACATTTTACCCATTCATTTAAATGTTGCTTGCATTTTTAAGTATTCTTTACGCTAATTTTTATATTGACATGATTTCAACACTGGTTTGGCACAGCATAGTCAAAACTATGGTTTGTGCGCCAGAAAAAAAATCCAGACAATCTGATACGAAACATTTAAGACTCAGCTACAGCAATGTAACATTTATTTAAAAAAAATAAAGTTCTCAAAACATTGTTCCTGTACTTCTATTATTTTGAGATCTGTACTTGCATCAAACCACCAGTAATATGTGATGCATCTTTTAGAATTTTTAAAATTATCTTTCTGATTTGATAAGTTTAAATTTATCACCAAATATTCAAATTCTGAAGCATCAGATTAAAGTTAGACTAAATCTCAGAATAATTTTTTAGAATATTTTATCTGATTTCGTGATGCATCTCTTGTAACTGTGTAGAAATAAATCTACCGATTCAGTACATTTTTCATGGTTGAGAATGAAAATATTTTATATATGAAATCATATAGAAACGCGAGGTTTAATTTGTCTTGCTTTTTCGCATACTTTTAAGAACCGAAAATTTTGTACATTGTCTATATCTTCATTCCATGCCGAGCTTTCTGTAAGAGCTAAGATGAGTACCATTACATTAGGTATGCAGCTCCTATTGAGTATGCCACTGAATTTTTTGTTTAGTCATATTTTCCTTTTTTGAAACATATGTACATAGTATGACTATATGAAAAGAAATCATTAATACTAAGAATTAATCACTACGTGATGTAATTTCTACATATAATTGCACTTAACATTTATACATTGGTTCAACACATGTCATATCTATTCTAAATATTCCCTTATTATTTATTATTGTTATTATATTAGTAGTTATTATTTATTATTGTTATTATTAGCTACTATTTATTATTGTTGCTTATTATTATTAGTTACTATTTATTATTGCTGTTTATTATTATTAGTTACTATTTATTATTGTTGTTTATCATTATTAGTTATTATTTACTTTTGTTGTTTATCATTGTTAGCTATTATAATTTATTATTATTGTTTATCATCTTTAGTTATTATAATTTATTATTGTTATTTATCATTATTATTTACTATTAGTTATTGTTCTTTTAATTCGTCGTTATTATTATTACTTAGATATTAAATATATTTCAATTGTATTGCATTATTAATGTATTTTTAATTGATATATTTTTAATATTTTATTTATGCATTTTTAATATTTTATTGTATTATTAATGTATTTTTCCAAAATGCTATCAAAATATGTTTTAGTTCCCTTGCATCAAATAAATTTAGGTTTCTGATGATGACAACAACAACAAAAAATAAATAAATTAAGATTTATCGAACTGGTGATAGATAAAGTAGATAAAATGGAAGAATTTTCGCATTTCCATCTATAAAATTTTCATTTATTGAATAAAAATGCAAATATTGCGCTCTTTATCAGTTAATGTCTAGTAAGAATAATCGCGTTATACAATTTCTCGTTTTGTTTCTCGCTTTTCTGGTTCTTCCTTATTGGAAAAGCAATTTAAGTTTAAGATTTCTCGTAAAAAAGAAAGGCAGAATCAACGAAAGACAGAGAAAAGAAAGAAAAAAATCTATCTTCAATAAAGAATTTAAAACAGAAAATCTATTTTTCCTCGATCTTTTCATTTCAATACAATAAATGCATAGTTATCTTAATTGAGTCGTCTTCATTTTTAACAATAATCCGGAGACATTTTTTTTCTTCTTTTCATTTCGTAAAGGGAAATTTTTATATAAAGTTTGCTCTTATACAGCTAATATGCAAACGGTCTAAAAAAGGTTTTGAAATAAAAAGATTATAAGAAATATTTGAAGAAAAATATATAGATATTTCATTTTCCTTTGAATGCTTGTATATTAAAATTTAATATTCACGTTAAAGAAAAATAATTTCTTTAAATTTCACATTAATAGTTCGTATTAATATTTACTTTTAATTTAAAAATTATTGATTGATCATTTTCTAAATGAGATTTCTTTGAATTAAATTTATTGAGCAATTCCTATATATATATATTTCTTCAATGAAAAATGTCATTAATCAAATATTTACAGATTCAGAAATTCTTTTATTTTTTATTTTTAAGAATTAAAAATCTTTGTAATTTAAAGGTTTGCTTAATCTTTGTAGCTGTATTTTATACAGTTTAAAAAAATTATGAAAATCTTGGAAATAATTAACAAATACAAGATCGAATGAAATTCAGATTAATTTTCTTACAGCTCTGAATAATTTCTTGAGTTACCTGACGAATTTCTTGCAATAATTAATTCGGAACTCATTACGATGATTAATAGAAAATATTTAAAGTTTCCATAGATGTTTCATAAAATTCACTATCAAATTAACACTTGATGCTACGGGAATTCGGAAATATATCCATAAATATAAATAGATACATTTTAAATAAATTCGATACGATGCAAGTGCAATGAAAATTCATTTTTATTTAATCGTTTCTAACTATTTCGTAATTATTTGCCAAGAAACCACGCAGAAGTTATTTATATCGTATCCTCGTACTTCTAAAACGCTCAGATTTTGTCGAATATATTATGAATATGCCATTTAGATTTTATGAGAGTTCCATTATCGCATATTTTTGAAATATTGTCAAAGATAGCTAAATGTAATCGTAATGATTTTTACATTTTCTGTTTAATGGAAACTTGGAAGAAAAAATTTAATAATTATATAAATAGCGTCAAACGAAACAATAAGTGTTTCTTCTCAGTATCATTAGCTCCGCAATTTAATCTGTACAATTCTTCTTTTCTTCATCTTAACTTTTTTTGCTGTTTCTCTAAATAGTGGATAATATTTTCCACAAGGAAAAAGCGGTTCTAACAGATAGATTGTTGGTTTCTATCCAATGCTTATTTATTATCTTTATTATAGTAATTAATTTCGAATACCACGGAATTCAGCAATAGAAATAAATTCTTTTTTCAATTCATATTTTCATATTTAACATTATTCGGTCCAAACTTATGGACTTTTTAGATAAATTTATGAACAATTGCAACATCATAAACGAGTTCAGTAAGAATCAAAGTTAATGATAAAATTACAGTCCTCTTCAGGCATAAACTATTCTACTTTATTCTACTGTATGGGAAAATTACATGTCAGTATATTGCAATCATTAATCACACTTGCCATGGGTAAAAAATCACTAAGATTGTAAGAGAATTATGAAATATGCTAATATTACTTATGTAGCGAAATTTTTTCTTTGCTGTAATAAAATATAAGAATAATTTTTATTTATGTTATAAATAAAATGAATTACTCACATTTGATTTTTCTTTGCATACCTTTTTATGTATTTTTTCTCTCTCATATTTTTATAAAATTTCTTAAATCTCAAATTATAATGTGGCAGGAACTATTGGTTATTATTATTGCATAAGAAGAATATTTAATTTGATCGATTAATTTATGTATAGTTAGACTAGTATGTTTCGAATGAGCACAAAAATTATTATGAGTCGGATTTCATTCTTTTAAAATAAGTTAAGTAAACCATAATTCTTTTTATTTATTTTTTTCTACTTCGCATTTATGGAATTTGCTTGAAATATCTCTGTTTTCACGTGACCAAATTTCCCATTGACGACTGAATTTTGATGGATTCATCTTTCAAATTCGTAATGCTCATTGAGACTTCACAGCCATCGCATCCAAATATGTACATTTCAAAATATATATTTTCTTAGCTTGAAATAATTCTATATGATTAAAGGCTACAGGGATAATTTTCAAAAGTGTCATTTATTTTTATTTTTAAAGAGTGTATTAGGCGAACAAACGGTGTTTGAAACGCAAATCTAATGAATGCAACTTTAATTAGATTTTAATGATGAAACGTTCTCCCGGTGATTCGCGAAGTAAATTTGGAATCGAATTGCAAAGTCAGGTGCTTTCTTTGTCATCTGAGCATTGTTCAAATTTAAAAGGTTTTACCAAAAATGCTTCCCTATTATAACAATATATTGTACGGTGTCTCATGATGTTGTTAGTAGTCTGATTTCTGAATTATATCGGGAAGATGTTGAACATCATATGCTGATGGTGATCATGTAATTCAAATTGGAATGTTATTATAATTAAATCTAAAAGCTGAAACATGATATTTGAATATCTCCTTTTTTATAGGTGATTAACGTTCCATTCCTTTTTAAATAGTAAGGCATTTTAAGGATTAAATAATCCACTATATCTATTCTACGAATTCTTTCACATTTACTTCCTTTTTCCTTGTATCAATAAAGAAACAAAACTTATTTCAAAAATTATATCGCAAGAGAACAACAAGGAAAAATATTCTTAAATTCACTTTAAATATAAGAAAAAAATGAGATTAGAATAATCTGGAAGAAATTGTAACAATGTTTAATCGTGATAATGTTTTTAATCATTTTTGTGCTAATAAAGTCTGTGTTGATTGAAACAGTCGGCCCTAATATAATTAAATCAGAAATCTGAATGCGAATATAAGTTTTGTTTTCTGAGATGGTGGCTTCTATTTTTAGGTTAAAAGGATAATTTGAAAAATTAAATTATAGACAATAATATTTTAATCTATGGAGAGTTCAAGTTTTCACACATCCTCTTTTCTCCTTTATACCAACGTGAAAATGAATCTAACATGTATTTCGGAAATTATTTCTCTAGAATAAGTTAATATAAGCTATTCGCAAATTCCCTACATATCCAGAAATTAAATAACATGATGGCAGCATTCCCAAAACACAGTTATGTTTTCTGTCATTTGGTTTAATTAAATTAATTATTCATTAATTAAAATAAACGCACTTCCACAGTAAAATAATATTATTATGAAAATTCCCAATTCCATATTGAGAAATATTTTATTCTGCTTCATATCGATTTTTTTAACAAACAATAAGGTCCCTAAATAAGAAGTAATTTTGAATATAGAAATGAAAATGAAAAATGGAATTTTACAAATCGAAAATATTAATATTCATAATCTCATAAATGTATAAGATGAGCGACATAAAATACATTTAATTAAATTTAATTCAATTATTTCTTTAGTTTCCTTCCGAAAATTTAATCATATTATAAATAAATTGAAATGAAAGAATTTTAGTTTGAAATATTAATAAGAAAGCTATCTTATGAGAATTACTTTAAAAAAAAATAAAATTCCGAAAGACAAAATAAATGATTTTCTCTGAGTTCTAGTGAAATCAATAAAGAATATTATACGTTATAAAATAATTTTGTGAAGAACCGTTGACTGAATATTTTATTATTTAGCCATTTCAGAGCTTTTATAGCAATATTTCGCTTTTGTATGATTTACTTCCTTTAAACTAATTCTCTTATTCATTTTATTGCATTTTTATTCTTATCAAGATGAATTGATTTGTCTTTGTCCCGAATTTAGAAGCTGGAGGTTGTTTGTTAAATGATATTTTATAATAATGCTTTCTGTTTTAAGAAAGATTTTTTTTAAATTCAGCTGATATATAACACAAAATGGTATTAAAAAAGCTAAAAATAAATGAATACAATTTCACTTGTTATTATTTATATCAATGATTTCTAAAAACTCAACTATACATCCAACAACGAAAGGAATAACAATATTTCCAATATTTTAATAATATGAAGTGGCTTCCAAAAATGATTGACCGCTTCGGAATTTTGAAAATACGGTATTTTATCTAATCACGAAATTTCACTTTTCATAGCAATTGTTTTAAAATTTTATTCTTAACATATTTATTTAAAATATTTTGAGATTTCTGCCCATTATCCACAGATTTGCATAAAAAAGCAAATCAGAATGTTCTTTCTAACTAATTTCATTAAATCATTGGAAAAAATTCACTTGATTTGTAAATACAAACATGAAAGTAAGAAGTTAATAACATGGATAAGAATAAATGAGATTTATCAATGTCTCGACATAAAGTATTAACGTGAATTCTTTTTATTTTTTCTGTGAAATACCTTAAAATGTAAATTAGGTCATTCCACTTAAAAAGTAACAAAAATTTATTACTCTCAAAAGCCTCTAATTATTAGAAAGGTAAATATTGGAAAAGCAGAAAAAAAAAAGAATTTTTTCCTTTCTTTTGAAATTTATATGTGTCGAAAAAAAGGTATTATTTATTATAAAATAGAAGGAAATAATATATACAAATATAATCCAGCTTTTGAATAATAATATAATTTCTTTAGACTTTGAATTCTATTACCTGGATCAAACATTTTTATCGAATGTATTTGAGGGTAGAACATACGCATCTTTTTAGTACTTCGCTTAGCTAAACAGGAATAAGAAATGTGTGAATAAATTTAATAAAAAATTTTAAGTTCAATCTTTTTTTCAATGGAAAATACTTGCCGTATATCTTCTTTATTAATGTCTGGGAATATTGATATTTAATGTTTATTTTAATATTTGTATCATTTAAACAAATGCAACTTTCGAATTTCAGATGTTTTCTGCTGTATAAGGACTCTTATTTGGAAAAGTCTTTTATATTAAAAAGAGAATGTTATCCTGAAAAATGACACTTCAACATATTATAATCATCTTCTTTTTTTATAAATAAAATGCAACACAAAAATTTAGGGATAGTAAGCAATGCTTGTAATAAGCAAGGGATAATAAGTATTTGTCAGTTTGCTTATTCACGACATAAAGGAATATATATATAAGTATATATTTTCTTTTCAAAGTTTTTTTTATTCCCACATGATCTGAATCGAATCTTACAAAGCCCTAAGTAGAAAAAAAATTATTCCCAAACAGAGCCTTTTCTAAGAAATTCCCAGTTTAAATCGGGAAACAGTATGCGAAATCTAATTTCTTTTTCTCTGCTGTATATAGTTAAATTAAAAAAAATATGGAAAGAATTTTGTATATTCTCATATTTACTTTGGGTAAAGAAATATAATTTTTGCATTGCTGAATGGCATTTTGTTACAGTTTAGCCAAGAAATAACTGAAGCCATGGAAGTACTGACTATTAATGAAACTAATGTATTTTTGAGTGAAATAATGTATGAATTTTCGAATATCCTCATATATTAGACTGTTGTTTTGTTTTTCCTGATAGGAAAAGTTTCCATTTATATACTAACTTCCGAATCTTCAGAAATTAATTGTTTTTCAACTCTTATTTAAAAATAAAAATGGAATAAAAATCAGATGGCTTTATTTATGAAAAAGAACTAATTAAATTTATTAAATAAAGTAAAAAAAAGGCATAAATTTATTTTTATATAAGAGCATTCTTGAAAATTATGTATGATCTTGAAAGATATTTGTTGACCTTCAACTATCAGGGATTTATTTTTCGCATGACGAATTCAATTCTTTAACGTAAAAAAAACTGTTGGAAATCAATGATTGAATGTTGATATTTCTAAATATTTTAATGTATTGTCCCACACAATTTGTTTCGTAAACTTCCCAAGCAGTTTTAATGAGAATTTTCAATTTATTAGGAGATTTATAGCAGATTGTTAAGGTGTAATAAGTGTCCAAAAATATTAACGAAGAATGTGAACTCATGGCCCTGTTATGTTTGTAATCATTTTCAATAACAGCAGCAAAAGGGAAAAAATATCATTCACTAGAATTTAAAGCCATTTTCATAACAGAAATGTTAAGCATGAAAATCTTTTGTGTGAGTTCCTTACATCCGATTGTAGAGATTTTCCCAGTTAAGGTAGATTTTAGAATGCGTGTCCCTTGGACCAGAAAACAGCGGGTTTCTTGACTCTTTCTAGATGTGAGCTCCAAGAAAGGGAACAAGATTATTTTACAAAATAATTCTTGTTTTTCTATAATCTGGAAACACATGGGATCAAATATCAATAATCTCACAATGATGAATGGGATTCGTATTGAAGAGAAGAAATAATAGTTTGGGTTGGTATGTCCCAGATATGTTTCATGAATCTAGCGACATATCAAAATAAGATTATTGATCTATATGTAAGATCTTATGATGTAGATGATATTGAATTCATTATATTGAATGATTATCTTCGACCCTACACTGTGATCAGTATTCATGTCAACAAATATTTAGAGTAATAGAAAATTTAAAACCTTACCTAGGTTTAAACTTTATAAGGTTTGAAATTCATTCATTGATGTAACGATAAAGATTGAATGAAAAAAAAAATCAAGATTTGAAATTTAGTATTTATTTTAAACTATATTTTTGTGGTATTATTAAATTTCTTACAATATGTCATTTAAAAATATACCCTTTTAACAATCAGTTTAGAAACACTGCATGAATACAGTCTAGAAACTACGACGTACACGATTACCACTTCTACCGGTGTATAGAAAAATAAATAAAGTTTGATGGAATGAATTAATTTAAGGCATGAAAAAATGCACAGGTCGTATGATTTTATATCAATTGTTGTATATTGTTATTTGGTTTATAGGTAATATTATTTTTAGTTTTGTTCCATGGGAGCCTGAATGATGAAACTTCTTTTCTCATTAATTCTAAATTATCTATAACCGTCGCTGAAACAACATGTATAATTTTCTTTTGATATTTTTTGCGGCCTCCCTCTACCTTTTTTTTTTAAATTTATCACTTCTACATATTGTCTAAGTTTGTATTTTATATTGTTTGTTTTGCGAAGTAAAAATTAAAAACAAATATTTATCTTTCGACTTAATTTTTAATACATTATGCATCTTGATTTAATAACTGATTATTCTTTTTAATACAATTGGGATACTGCTATGAAAGTTTTATTCTAATTCGGTCATTTTTCTTCCTTCTGTTGAAGATAAATCCTCACACCTCTATTAGGCATTTGCACCAAAAAGAGATCCTATTTTTCGAATCAGAGGATGACATTGGTTCAGAAATGTATCTTTAAGTATTGCCACCATATGGAGGAAAAGTATCTGATAAAATGTTTTATGGAATCGAGATTAGATGAAGGCGAATTACACGAATCAAGGTTGATACTCGTTTTACCCTTCTCTAGCAATTGCATTTGTTGGATCATTTTTAAATTCCTCGATCCTCAAAATAGTACATGATAGAGCCCCTATATTGTGATAACCGTCTACCATGGATATCTAAATTTTAACTGACTCCTCTAATAGTGACTCGAACCGATTAGAGGAACATGATTATTGCTCTTTGTTTCATTTCTGTGCAAATTCGATCGGTAATAGAAGGGGAAAAATTGTTGAATTAGGATTAAGCTTTCATATTATCACAATATTTTAGCAATAAAATAAGAAAACGTGGAAGTCAGTGTGCATAAATGCAAGAAGAGTTATGTTAAAAGTGTAGAGAGTTTTAAACTTATTCTTATATAATCTTTTATGGTTTGTTTGTATTTATTTTGTATTGTGTCATGTTGTTTTGTTTATTGCATTATATCGTGTTTTTTTACTTGAATGTTATACGAAAAGCTCCAGTTATTTTGTGTCATTATTACTAATTTATAAATGTAATTAAGTAGTGGATTGTCTACCATTAAATTAATGGAAGTTTCAATAGTGACCTTAAATGTAAATTTACATAATGTGCGCTCTAGAATATGAAGTCCACAGTCTTAAAGGACACACTCATCTTTGTTTCGTATGTCATCATTTAGAACTGCTTTTTGTTGTAAGAATTATTAAATTATTCCTTTGAACCCTTTTCTGTTATGTAATCGAATGGAATTGTAAAATTATTTCAAGGACAAATATATAATATAATCTAGAAAACCGGGAAATAAATAACGTCTGACAATAGGTTAAAAGCCATTAAACAATAATCAATCAGAAATTTATTTAGAAATAAAATGCAAATTCCTATATTTGGATTTTAACAGTATCCATTAGTTTCTGTTATTCTTGAAAAAATTATTGCAAGTCCTTAAAATAGAAATATATATAATGCTCCCCAAACAAACAAATAAAAAGACATCTCATGAAATGACGAATAAATAAGCGTAACATTACATTTTGTGGAATTCATCTTTTATATGAAAGGAATTGAAAAAAATCCCAAAAGGTGATATTTCATAGGTCCCAGAAGGTCAAAAAATCCGAAAAGGTCATAGTCTTAAAACTCATTAAGTGAGAGAAAATTATAAGATTTAAAATGTTAAACAGTTAATTTATTAAAGGAAAGAGTGACTTTACATTATAAAGCACATAGAAGAAACGAGTTTTGAAATCGATATTTTTAATTTCTCATTATTCTCAAAAATGCTTTTGTATTTCCATTCTACAATTGAAAAAAATACTCAAAAGGAAGAGTTTAATTTGAATAGTTTGTGTTAACTATTATATAAGAATCAAATATTAAAACAATAGTTTTTTTTAAATAAATATATTAAACTGATGCAAACGGAAATCATTTTTAAAAATCTATATTTAATTTAGCTTTATCATCAACTTTAGAAAAAATATGAAACGCACATATTCTCTCATTGTGTCTACAATATTGATAAAAGAATTTCCAAATAAAAAAATGGAATACACAAATAATATTTGAGAACACTCTGAAAGAACAAAAAATATACACAGTTATGAAGAAGAGCGAAATATCGTATAAAACGAATCGAATCTGAAGAAATGATACCCATGGCGTTGTATGGCTTTGAAATTAAATTGATTTAAAAAGTGAAAGAGAGCTGAAATAAGATAAGCAATGTATAAAAGTATTGAAGCAAGATCACATGCTATCTAAAATGTAATTTTATATATAGGAGGAGTTCGTGAAAAACATTGTACCAACAGTTTTAGATAAAAATAGCAAATGTTGAGTTTTTTCTGAAGAATTAACAATTCTTTTGAACCTAACTTGAAAACAGCTTTGCTTTACATTTCTTATTTAAATTTCGCGACAATTCATATTGAATGAGAATTGAATTTTCCGACGAATTTTTCATCCCGTTCACGTTCACTGAATTTTAAATTTTCGTTTATTCTGAAATCTTGTTTCGTGTTCTACGCATATTTTTTTTTGTTTGATAGTATTTGGAACGAATTCGTGGAAAGTTTCAGTTCGCTAATTTTATAGATTGAATTCTTAAATTTAGCTACTTAAAAAAATATTGGTGTGAAAAAAGGAAACCAGTCAACTTTGCATTTTATGAACTGCATACGAAATGTATTCGATGCAACTCGAAATATATTCGACGCTCAGTTTTTTATTGAATGTTTTAAACGTCAAAAACTCAACCAAAATATTTAGACCTTGTTGGGTATATAGATATATATATATAAAACACAGTTAAAATTTGTTGATGTAATGCATAGTTATTTTTAAAGCAAATTGAATTTCTACCTTTTTGATTGATTTATTGTTTTATCTTATTTTTATACATTCCGATTCTTTTATCAATAGAAAATTCTTAAATATGCTTTACATAAAATAAAGTTTATCATGGGATAATAAAAATTTAATGGATTTAACAACAGAAGTAAGATACATGTTATTTCCTCTTTCCAATTTATATCATGTTTGTTAAAGAATAATTAATAGGAATCAAGATGCATCTAATATAATAAAATACCAGCATGAAAATTATAAGAACGTACTTAGGGATATGAAGGATATATTTTTGACAGTTTACACCGAGACATCAACGATTTTACCCTTTGTTCATTAAATAACACAATTTTTCTTCAAAAAAATGGGGTAATTGTTTTAAAAATAATATTAATAGAATAATAACTATCTTAAAACTGGCAAGTTCTGCTTCATTTTAGCTACATTGATTATATCTCCAGAAATATTGATAGGAAAAAAACCCTTATAAAAATTAGCTTATAACCAATAGCTTATCAATATCGAGAAGCTATTGTAATATGTTGAATATTTTGTTTTAATAGGGAAGGAAAATAGAAAATTCTAGAAATTTGAAATCTCTATCAACTGGTTACTTTATTTAATGCTGTTACTTTATTCAATGTCCAATTTTTTTGTAAATTTTAATTTCCTGAAACCAAATTGAAAGATCTGATGGAGAAATAGTTAACCTTAAATCTTTTCTTCTATTAAATATGTATATATAACCATATGTGTATGGTAAGAAATTATTCTACACATGAATTTCCATTCACAATTTAAATATACTCTTCTGAATTTTTTCTAATTTATTTCAGAGGCATAAAATAGATTTATTCCCAAGTAGTCTATTCTGCAAACTGCATTCTCTTTTCTCAACAACAACGACAACAATAAAAAGTCGATGTATTGATGTAGAAGCAATTTATTCGTCATCGAGTACAAATCACCGAGTATTTTATTGAATGAATATTAAAATATTGCGTGCTTTAGTACATGAGGTTTAAAATGAATCGTTTTAAGCAATTTCTCATTCTGAAGAACTGTTTCTATTCTGCATCCTCCTTCTTATTGGAGGAGGAACTTCCGATTTAAAATTGCTGGTAAAAATCTAAGAACCATCGTAAAGATTTCCAAGAACCAAGAAAGATTCCAAAGAACCATCCTAATCATTTCCAAGATGATGAGAGAAGTGATTTTTTTCAAGAAGGGATTGAAAGCATTATAAATCTATTTTTCTAAAATGTTTCGTCTCAGAAAATAAAAATGCATCATTATCTCGATTGGTGTTCTTTGTATTTGCAATTCGTATTTTGAGATTATTTCTGCTTATAATTGAAAATAATTATAAGAATATTGTTCTTGAGATAAAAGAAATATTTTAAGAATGTTTTGGGGAAAAAAAAGATGCTTCATTTATTTTATTTTTCCATCTGATATATGCGTTTTGGTTTATTTTTAATTAAAAAAATATAATAATTTTGTTTTCTTTATATTCGGTAAAATGATCTCCTTAGCTATTGTCTTATGAGTTTATTTGAATAACTGCTTTTCGCATTAAAATTTTTCGATTATCCTTCCATAAATGTTATTTATTTGAAATATGAAATGCGCTGAGTAACTCTTGGATACAATTTTCAAGAAAAGTTTTCACTGCTTAGATTTTCAAACTTAGTATTGTTTCTGTATTTAACGAAAAATTTATTTCCTGATGTGAGATTTTAATAAAGTCCTCTTAATACATAATTTTATATGAATGCTTTTCTAAAAAATGTACTATCACTTGACCAAAGATATACAAATTCTCTCTCTCTCTCCGTTTTCTGAAATTTTTCAAGGTTTTTCTTCTCTTATCTATGTTTGGAATTTTGACCTAGTCTCAATGTCTTGTCAAAAATTTCCCAAACTCTAAACTCGATTATAATAAATATCAGATAGGTATGGTGGCCTTTAAAGTTTGTATTGAAGACTAAACGTTTTCTCGTTTGTATGGTTTGGAGGTTTGGAGAAAGTGGTTCTAGCTCAGGAATTATCCTTTTCTTTGACGATGGTGATAAATTGTAAAATTATCTCCATATAACCTACATATTGTTTTAAATTGGAATACAACCGAAACGGAAGGAAATATAGCTGTTGCAACAATAGTTTTTGACATCTTTTTGTCGTATTTTTTGACAATTTAACTTTGTTCAGTCATTCGATTCTTAAGAATCATTTACTTGAAAAAATTATAGTCAAAATCAACTGTTGGTTACATTTAAAATAAAAGAAATAAAAAAATATACAATCGGATGTTTTTGTACTTTTTAAATTTGATATGCTGTGTAAATATTTTTTTAAATAATTATATTACTAGACCATTTAATGTATTCTTTTTTTTTATCTAGGCTGAATATATGTAGTTGATATGTTAAAATACAATAAATAAAAGTGAAACGATTGAAATAAATTTTATGAATACTATTGAGTAATTTATTTTTATCTTTCTTAATCCAGTTTTTTTAATTTAAAAAACTGAAAATATTTCTCAAAATTATAAGGCTAAATATTAAATTAATAATTAATAAATCACTGAGCTTCTAAATTCACTGAAACAAGTAATCAATTCATTAAGTTTGGAAAGAAAGAAAAACTACAATTTAAGACCAGAGTTACAGAGGGACGAACAATTTTACAAATTAAAATGTTATTACACATACAAAAAAAAAAGAGATAAATAATGAAATGTTATTAAAAGATAAAAATGAATATTAAAAACAATATTTATTGGAAATAACATTCTTTCTCTGAATTATTCATTACAAAACTCTTAGCAAAGCTATTTCCTTCATTTTTTTAACGAAGGAAATTCCTAAAAGACAGTTTCTTTTAATTCATATTATTGAGCATGTTTGAGTAGCATAATCTTTTTAAAGACAATTTCAGGTGTAATTGGTTTAAATTTAGTTGATTAAATTTAATGCATTTTATCATATATATTAATGTGATCACTAATATTAGTATGATTTTAATACTGTGAGGAGAATGATTCTTGTTTTAGGGTACATAAAATGACAATTGATGGTCTTTAATATGAAACTGAAATGGATGTCTCGCTTAGAATATTTATTAATATTCATCTCAGTTTATTTTGTCTTCAATGTTTATTAATTTTCTTTAAGCAATAATTAATTACAATTGTAGAAAAAATATATGTATATTACAGAGTTATTAAAATTTTGTTATGAAATTAAAATGCATGTGTAAAATGTTTAAAAACATCCCCTATGTACTGTTCATTCAGTATCCTAAGACGACCACTTTTCGATGATTCTATGTTTCTAAGGGTTAAGACGTAGAAGAATGAGCACATTTCTGGAATTTACTTTTTTGTTAAATGTAAACATCTCCTCTTTTCAACTTTCTTCTCACCCCTATTTTGTCGAATTAAACTCGTCTTAACTCATGCGCAAAAGCGTAGAGGGTTTTAGAATCATTTAACAAATAATATACTAGCTTATTTAAATGGTGATAAAAATGAACGATGTTATTTATTATTTATTACAATGAATATAAAAAAAATCATAAAATAGTTTAATTTCACTAAAGGCTTGAGTGATTTCTTGAGCAATGTAATATGACTGTATTATTTATATCCGTTGTTGAAATGTTAAATTTTCAAAAAATAGAATTTATATATGTGAGACAGAATGATATTTAAAAAATAGAGATTTCAAGGAAAAATGAAACGTCTCTTTCCTGAAATCCATCACACTTTTGTGCTCCCACCAGACGGCTTTGATTTCACCAAAAGAAATATATAGAAGAAGTTGTTTATTTTTTCCTAGTAATGATTAGACACAATATAAAAATTTCGCAACGTCGAATTTCTTATTCGCATTGCGCAAAGAAGGCAGGAAATATTTTCTTGATTTATTGTCCTTATAATTTCGAAATTTTATATCTGGATATAAGTGCAGATAATAATTTTGAAACTATGCTCAGTAAACATTTTTTCATTTTTTGATGATATTTTGATATATTATTATTTTGAATGCATGATATTTTGAAATAGCCAATTTAATAAAACAAAAACTACTGTCGAAGTTTCATGGAACAATTAGTAATCAGCGAATTCTTTAAATATTAAATTACATGTTGTGAAGAATTTCATAATATAAAAAAAACAGTTGCATTATACACTGGTGTGCAAAACTTAAGCAACAATGCAAATTTTAAGCAGATAGCCATGAAATTGCAGAAAAGGAGTTCTTGCGATCAGTACAATGACCACTGACCACGTAATTCAAGAGAAAGGTCATGCGTATGCAAATATCAGGAACAAAACGTCACAGGCGACGTGAGCGTACGCAAAACACGTGCGGAAAGCGCGCGCAGCTCAACATTACAATAAAAGGAAGGACGGAGACGCAATTAAAGACATTCGCTGCAAGTGCACGCGAGTTAATTCGTGAAATATGGCTAGCAGAAATCACCTGGAATATTTCACACTTGGAAGAATGATCGGAAAGCTGGAGGAGGGGCGTAGTGTGACCAGTGAAGCTGAAGAGTTCGGAATCAACAAAAGTGTCGTTTCGCGCGATTGGAAAGCCTTCCAAACCACAGGTACAGCTGCGAGAAAGGTTGGTGGTAGCCGCCCCAGGAAAACAACTGCAGTGGATGACCGGTATATCGTCCTGCAGGCGAAAAGAACCCGAAATCAGTCTGCAAGCGCCATTGCTCAGCAACTGTATGCAGCAACGGGGCGACAAGTGTCGCGTTTTACTGTGTCCAGACGCCTTCACAAAGGTGGCCTATTCGCCCGCCGTCCTGAACACTGCATCCCTTTGGCAGTTTCCCACCGGTGGCACCGTTTAGAGTGGTGCAGGGAGCACAAAAACTGGACATCTCATCAATGGAGTCGTGTCCTCTTTACAGATGAGAGTCGTTTTAGTGCCACAAGCGATTCCCAACGCCAGTTGATTTGGAGAGAGATCGGGACACGGTTTTATCCCAGTAATATCACGGAAAGAGTAACATCATGCAATGTAGTGGGTTTGATGTTTCATCCCAGTAAGATCATGCAAATGCTAGTGCGGGAACGTCCCCACAAAAATCTTTTTAAATTTTTAAAAGCAATTGGCTTTTATCATCTTATTTAATATTCCTTCTTACTACTATTTTTTACCCTTGTTCATAATGTTAAGAGTCATTCCAATGTAATTTTATCAATTAGTTTCCATTTTTACATATTTTTATTTAAGACAAGTGTTTAATATTTTAACCATAGATCTGGCGCAGTATGGTCAGGTATGGCTCTTGCGCCACTAAACCTCACAATCCAATCCAATCCAATCCACGGAAAGAGACCGTTTCGGTGGTTCTGGAGTTGTCGTCTGGGGAGGCATTATGGTGAACGGGCGGACTGAGCTCCACGTTTTCGACAGAGGTTCTGTAACTGGAAATCTCTATTGTCAGGAGGTGATCCTTCCCCATGTACGTCTGTTCCAAGGTGCCATTGGATCAGACTTCGTTTTTATGGATGACAATACACGGCCACACAGGACTCATGCAGTTGAGGAGCTCCTGGAAAGTGAAGATATCACTCGAATGGATTGGCCGGCGTGCTCCCCTGATTTAAATCCGATAGAACATGTGTGGGATGCTTTGGGGAGACGCCTTGCGGCACGATTACATCCTCCTGGGAACACCCGACAACTTAAACAGATGCTGATTGAGGAATGGGCACTCTTACCTCAAGAACTGTTGAACAATCTGGAGTATGGGGAGACGGTGCGAAGCAACCATTGCAGTAAGGGGAGGGCATATCCCATACTAAGGAACATCTGCTTGCTGTTCTTCCTCTTGGACAGACAATAATGTGTAACGATACTATGAGTTCAATAAAGCCTTTTTTTGTTTGATTCCATACTGTATGCATTGTATTCATTTCTGCGCAAGTATGTTTTCGTCATTCTTTCAGAACAAAATGCTGTATCTCATTTCTGAATTTCATGTCTCTCAGATGATTTCTCGTGAAGTTATGGCAAAAAACATACCTGTTGCTTAAGTTTTGCACACCAGTGTATTTGAATCTTTGGTCTCATGATCAGTTAGTAATTATTGTAATATTTCATAATATCACAGTGTTATGGAAAAAAGTCAAAGAAATTAAATATATATATATATATTTGAAATATGTATTTTAAAGCTTAGTTAAATAATAAATAGCGATACAAATTATGCGAACTTCATAAATGAATACATCAATATAAAATGAGATGCAGTATTATAATCTGATTATTCTAATACAGTTATCTTTTTTTTTCATTCTCAAATTGCGTCATGAATACATAAATTCAGACAGAGTTTCAGAATAATATTCTTGAAAATAAAAGAATTAGACCAGAATCACGATGCTCAAATTTATCACTATTTAATGCCTAAATTTATTTTGAAAATAATTATTTCAAATTTACAATACATAAACGAGTTGCAGATTCCATCAAAACGAATGAAATTTAATAAACAAATTTATTAAATTGTGCATAATGTCTTCTTTTTCAACATATTATGGTCACGCACTCACACAAAGTAGTAATTTTAAAAGAATCTTCAAGATATGAAGTTGCTATTCAAAGGAAACATTTCGTGATTTTTTTTATGTGACCAGATTTAATATTTGATACATATATTTGATACATATATACCAGAGAAGCAATACGTTTTTTTACTAACTGGGACATTACTCAGAAATTTGTTGATGAAAAGAGCTTTTTTTATAGTTGCGATGCATCTGGAATTTTTGTTCAAATTAAATGACTAAATCCGTACAAACACTTTCAAATGGTTTTGTGGAATTTATTTTATTTCATGTTTGTTGGTTTGCTAGAAACAAACTTTATTTCATCTTAGAATTCTGGAATTTTGAACAGTTGTTACTTTTCGATATCAATTGAACATTTTAATATAGGCTTCAATAATCATGTAATGTGTTTATTAAACAAAATATTTATCGACATCTATTTCTTTAAAATAGGCTATGCTTTTATGGATGTTCGTATTATTTTGTCACCCATTTTAATTAACGCACTGATAAAAGAATTTCAGAAAAAAAGACTTTTATATTTATTATTTCTGAATGAGATAATTTTTCATTCTGAATTGAAAAATAAAAGATATTTGTGATACAATTTTACAGAGTATGTATCTAAAATTTAAATATTGTTTGTAATTGAAATTTGTAAAATAATCAAAGAAATTGAACCATAAGAAATTATCTGAAAAAATCCTCTATGAGCATCTATAGATGTATAGAGGATTTGCTTTTCTTATTTTGTAAGATGTATTTTGACATTTTCATTCTTTACTCCTCAAATTTTATATAAAGTAAAGGGAGATTAAACCAACCCTTGGATTAACAAGAATTCTGTCAGATGCGTTTATATAGAAAGAGTTAAAATCATTGCGATCAAATTCATGAAGGTTAGAGAAATAATTTTTTTTATTGATTACATAAAGAATTATCGTTTTTTTTCATTTGAAATAAAAATTCATATGATGTAGATTAATAAAGCCTTTTTTAAGCCTACAGTAGGTATAAAATAGATTAATAAGGTAAAATTAATGAAAAAAACTACTTTTTAAAGGATATTTCTCTATCTAATCTTGACACTGGTCAAAAACTTTAAAATACAATCTTAGTTAAGAAATAAATCAAACAATGATTAATGTTGCCAGAATGCTCGTAAAACTTTTGAAGAATAAAACTTTTATAGGTTCTTTCATTTGTGAAACTGAAAAACATTGAAATACAGATTACGGATACAGATATGAAGACCCAATTAAGATTAAATACATTTATTGTTTCCCAGACGGGGAGAACTGGAAAAATACATTTTATGTTTTCAATCCTTTATAAAAGAAAATCATTTCTTCAATCGTCTTGAAATCTGTGCTCGCGTTGTTTCTGCTTTTCATTTCTTACGAGCAAGTTTAAACTGAAAATTGCTTTTCCGATAAGAAAGAGAAAGTAGAAAAAAAAAATAGTTCTTCAAAATAAAAAATTGTTTAAAATGATTATTCATTTCAAGCATTATTTTCTGAAGTACCTAATATTTATATTTTTATTCAATAAAATACTTTATGATTTGCATGCGTTGTCTGTATAAAATATGTATTTCATCAGCTGCATTTTCCGCTTGTTCGTTCCAACTATATTTCTTTCTACGAATTTGAGTTTAGAGAATAACATGAATTGTATTGAAATGTATATTTCGGTCGTTAGAGGAAATTGAAATAAACTAAAACAAAATCTGATTATGTATGGAATGAATAAAAAAAAATTATTCCATGCAACGGAGATCTAGTACGAGCCATTTCAAGTATCTGATTTCTATCCCACGATCAGAATGTTTTAAATCATTTGGAATGTTCTCGCAAAATCTTTCTTTCATAATCTCTAATGAAGGTATTATTATTCCCTCTGCCTTCTATATGATATTGTGGAAGTTGGGAAAGCCTGTGAATACCACAAGTATTCAGTATTTTATTTTCAGAATCCATACATGAGAACTGAATGCTACGTAGTACAGTGAAGAAAACCGGTATCGGTTTGGAGAGCATTAATTAAGAAATATTGAAGTTTAATATAAATTACCAAATTTCATTTTTGTCATCTCAGTTTTGGGTTACACGTATATTTATTTAAGTTATGCGTTTACATGTTTGCAGCAATAGAAACAGATGGCTACTTTCTTTTAAAAGATTTCTCTCAAAATTTGTTGAAGCAGTTACATTCATAACAAAAAGTTATTTATATAGTTCTTTTTGGTTTGTATTTATAGTCTTAATTTATTTTCGGACAATCGAGCAGAAATTTGCTTTCGGACAACCGAGGGAACCCTCAAAGTGAATTTCAGTAAAATTTCATAAGGATATAAAATTTGATGTTAAGTCCATGTATCAAGACAGACACATACACACAGGGAGGCATAAAAAGTATAACTTCATGTTCGGACTTTTTGATGATTAAAGTACTTTCTTTATGTTTTTCTAATATATGAGAAATCAGAAACGCAAATTAATGCAGGATAATTAAAATTAAGTGCAGGAATGCATAATAATTAAAATTAAATGCAGGATAATGCAGGATAATTAAAAGGAATTGTTTTCTCTTATAAATGGCTGACTCCATTGGTAACGATATTCGGTAGAAACATTTAAAAATAATTTAGAAAAAAGCCTAAAGTTTCTTTTGTGTGTACGTAGTAATCGCTTGTTAAGATAATACTTTCTATCATGACCGACAACATCAAAATGGTAGTCCATAAGAGTACCATATGACGCATTATCTGTTTATTAATTTCATTCACTGTAGCATTAAGGTGTAGAAACATAGTTTACAGTAAATTTTAAGAAATGAGGGCGCAAGGTGTAACTTCAGCTTTAAATATTATCAATTCCATTTATAGTTCGTAATTACATTAATGGTTTACCTTCAATGTAATTTTCTAATTTTTACATCCTATCACTATTTAAAAGGAATATTTGGCATTTCGTAATTTGAAGCAATTGATTTGAACTACTTTCTATTCATAAAAAAATATTATTAAATGATTTAATTTTTTAGAAGATTTTTTGAAATATTTTTAAAGTTTTATTATTTCAGATCAGCTTTCTGAACACGTCCTTCATATATTCATTTTTACAATTAATAAGAAAAAATGTGCGAATGTCCGTCTTTTAGTTTTGGCGCTCTCATTAAATAGTACTAAGAAATAAAAACTTTGTTTTGAAGATTGAAAAGCATAAGTTTTAAACATTAGGGTATTTCAAATTACTTTTGAGATCACAATATATTAAACATTTACTTTTTAAATGTATTTAAAGATTTTCTTTTTATATTCAAATCTTATAATGGAGCACTACAGTAAAATACATATTTCATGTCAGTCTGAGCAAAGTTCGCATTCAGTCTAAGGTACTCCTAATAAGTTTTGCCCTTTTTAAACTTAACTTAAACTTTTGGACTTAAAAAAATCTGAGAGCTTAAACCTTGCAATATACAAAATAAATGAACTAAAAATTTTCAAAACAGTTTCAAGTTAACCTTCAAAAAAAGGGAACAGATAAATATATATGTAAAACGCAGCTCAAATCTAAGAAGTGAAAGCAATTTAAAATTGAATGAATCCGAGCGAAATGAAAATCTTCTAAAAATTCACTTCTCACTCAATGCGAATTGTTGTGAAATATAAATGAGAAGATGCAACGAAGTTACTACCATGTTACAAAGAAAAGACTGATAGTTCTTTTGCAAATGCTCAGAGGTTGGTTCACTATTTTTTTAGCTTACGAGTTTACAGTAGATGCAATTTTTTACGTAAAACCTCCGAAAAATGAAATTGCATTTCAGAGAGTATGATATTTTGTTTGGAAGATATTTTATACTGATAATCTCATTTTATATATTTTTCTTCTTTTAAATCAATTAAATTTCGAAGCCAGAGGATTAGCACAGTATCGTTTCTCTAAATTCAATTGTTTCCATCGAGTTTTTCTCAGTTTCCTAATTGGATATACTTTATGCTTTTTTGAATAGTATTTGTTTGTATCATTTTATTATCTTGAAATACTCTTCCACATATTGCAGGTAAAATTGTTGGGTATATATTTGCTGTTTGTTTATTTTAAATTGATGTTAAAAATTAAGCCTTCTTTTTTTTAAAAAGCGATTTTAGGTAACTCTAATTCACTTGATTATATTTTATTAGATAATTCAGTGTTCATAAGCAATTTAGAAATGTTTGGAAAATTAAAATGGAAAGCTTCACTTCTGATTTTTCGTGCAGACAGTCCGGATTACTTTTGATTAAAATTAACTCTCTTGCTGCGTAATTCTTTAAGATCACTATTTAGATTCGATGTGAGTAAATAAGTACAAATATTTTTCAAAGAAAGTGAACTGACACTATATATTTCATGATAATAATACAATAAAAATCTGTAAGCGTAAAAATAAACACTCTAAACCGCGAAAAACGCGGAATGCAACAGAAAATTCACTGATTGAAAATCCGCGGAAATCGCGGGATACGCAGCTGGAGGATTGAAGTGAAATTTTTTGACAAAAAAAAATTCTATAAGATCAAAAAGATCAATGTAAACGTTTCATTTTGCTACTATTTTATCAGATGTGAAAGATATCAATAAAAAAATCTGAAAATATACACTTTACAAACCATAGAACTCAATATTTGGATGCAAAAGTATAAAAATAAGCCTCCTGTGTTATAAATGAATTTAGTTTCAGTTGAGGCATTTTTTTTCAATTTAATATCCCATTCTTCTTCATCACACGATGGTCCTCAATAACTCTAAATATATTGTCTACAAGAATTAATTTTAATTATTTCGAGATAAATAATAAATTTAGATAGATGTTTTAAATCAATGATTTTTGTTTTGAAACAGACACGTTTTAATATTATTGGATAATAATTTTAGGATATATTTCATAATTTTGGATAATGGTTAGACAACGCAGACGATATTTCAACTCCCACTTACACTCCTTATTTCAAAGCCATACTACAATGCTTACTATGAAACATTTCGCTCTTTCAAGAACACAAACGATATTTATCTTTCTTTCTGAATGCAGTTTATAAAGACATAAGGAATGAAATGGTTTTTTTGTTAACATATATTAAATAAACAGGAATAAATACTAGGTCATAAGAATACTTTTTTCAGGAGTAAAAAAATCTTTTAGAAAGATATTTTTGAAAATAAACTATCTTACTTCTTGGATTTTCGAATGAAAAAGTCTTATCGAATTCACTATACAACAATCTCGAAAGGGTTCCTCAGATTTTCCACGGCGTCGAGAAATACTTGATAATATATATTTCTGTTGTCTGACATATGAATCGAATTTCTTTGCAATATATTCTATGATTTTTACAAGTAAAATTATCTATATTCGTATGAATCTGAAAAAAATAATATATGTCACATCCATGTAGAAAAAAATTCTGAATGTAAGACAATTTCTAAACGAAGGGATAATTTAAAAGAAAAAACTATTTTGATCTAAAGAAAATAAGGTGAAAATGATTTTAAAAACTCTTGTTTACATATACAGAAATGATTGTTTCATCTATATATATATTGTTACAGGAAATTCATTCAATGCATATAAGGCGAGAAGTGTTTTAAACTTGATAATGGATAGAGATGTTTATTACACAAGAAAGTACGAACACAGAGTTAGGAAAACATACCCGAAGCGTAAAAAAATATAGTACTTGATGAAATTAAAGGCACTCTTGGAAACAGTAAATCGTTAATTAAAAAGCAGCGCAACGAAACAAATCTCGGAGTGCAACTATAAAATTTTGCTTCCTAATTAAATTTCAAAAGAAGACGTCACTCCATTGATTCCAATCGCGTTGGTTTCTCACTTTATATAAGTTGCCATCACACTTAATAATTTTCTAGACTAATAATTGGATGCTTATTCTTAATTTTTTTTTGTTACAGTGTCGCCAAATTTATAGCCAATTTGTTAAACGTTACCAAGCTTGTCACCAATGGAGGGTGTCCTCCACGTAGTATTCATTTCATCCATTAAAATATCTGTAAAACTGTATTCCTTACAAAGAGATTAACTGTTCAAGAAAACTGCTCATTGCAAGATTATAACAATTAACTCAATTTCTTTGTTTTATAAGTTCCTTAGAAATATATATACATTTTAATTTGGAATAAATAATAAAAATAATTTATTCCCGAGAAATATGCAAAATGGTCTGAGGTTAAAAAATAAACAGCAATGAGGCAGATTCAAGTACAATTCAAATCTAACAAAAATTTACAGATACATTTTATCGCATTTTTATTTTTAAATTTTCAGGTATATGCAATTGAATAATGGGATGTGCCGAAGGTCTTAGAATGCTGGAATGTCGAACAAAATTAGGTAAGACAATAAGACACAAAAATAATTAGATATTTTTTAGATCAAATAAAGTTTTAAATCAGTGTGAAAGCTGGGGTCTCATTAACAGAAGCAGAGTATTAAATACATTTAGATGTCAAAAAGACAGAAAAATTCACGAAGTTGAAATACATTTAGGTTATCCACTTTTACTTTCTGATAGACTATGAAAATAGCAATTTTATCGAAAGAATAATGTAAAGCTGAAAAGTCATTAAATTTTTATTTTCTTCAGTGTTCGAAAACTTTTTGGGAATTATAAGTTAGTAAATACGACAACTTAAAATTATAATGAACTGGAGAGTTGAAATTTCATACGTATCCTTAATACCACGCTTATACAATATCTACAACATTTTCAAAGGAATTCATCAATAGAAAGTAAGTTCGTCCATCCACGCTTGTTGGTATGAGCACCATAACTCAAAGATTTAATGAATAGATAAGTGAATAGTGTCATTACGAGATTTAAGAATCTGTTTTAAATTTCGTACGGAACATCTTAAAGGTCTGATTGTCCATCAGTATGTCTGTTCGTGGATTTGTGAATGCTATAATTCAAAAATGCTGCATTATAAATTGATAAAATTCAGTTTCTGACCTTGTGTTGTTATTTTTTATGAAATATTGTGCTATTTTATGAAATAGAACATCAAACTTTATTATACAGAATTGATTCGTTATATTATTATACAAATTTGTTTTTATTTATTGTGTCCCAATCTTTAAGGGCACCTCAATATTGAGGATGAGAAACTTCCGGTAAAATACTTGGACCTTGCCTCCTGGTGGCTTCAGAAATGTTGTGGAGTTCGTTACCTTCTACCTATAATGGAACGTGACTTCTGCAGAAAGGGTTTTACTGTGACTGTTGTTGGCCCTTAGGACTTAACAGTACTCCCACTTATGGTTATGCGGGTATTTCAGTTATTTAATATCTCCTTATGCTTTTGTGAATAGGAATAAGTACATTTATGACTATTCTGTATGATATTCTAAAATGTTTTTGCGTTAAAAATAACCAGATTTTTCTTGAAACGAAGCTTTCGGTAATAGCATCGAAATTCTGCTAGTACCAAGTAAAAAAGATCTGTTGAAAAGACTTGATATTTTTGTCGAGGTGTTTAAATTTCTGGTTATGTAATCAAGATGCATGGTTGAAAGTTCGTTTTAAGCACGAAGTTTTTAAAATTTAATAAAATCTATTCAATTACGCTCGACTAAGTTTGCAGGAACATCGAGGGAAACTATCTCCATATGTTATGTAGCATCGATAATTCATAAGTCGGTTTATATGATTTAATATCTGCAACTTTAAAATAATTTTAAAAAATAAAATGAAGGTAGCTGGAGCGATGCAGCCAACATATCTTGTTAAACAAACCATAATAGCTTAATAGTCCTGAAATTTAAAGGTTTGTCTTTTAAATAAAGTCTAGCTTATGTAGATGACAATAATCTTTAAAATAATCATAAAATAAAGACTATTCAGAAATCTAACAATAAAAAAAGTATTTAGAAATTTAAGAATACACAAATGCATTCAGTAGTTTAGAAGTATCAAAAATATTTCTTAAAAAGATTACAAAGCTTGTAGTTCCTAAAATACACTTTCTAATCACTTTTTGGCTAAGAAGTGGTATGAAAAAATACTCATTGCTTCTATGCTTGGCCAAGTTTACTTTAAATGTTTTGGTGCGGTAATAGGAATTCAAAAAAAAAATATTCTTTCATTAAAAGTTGGGAGGAATTTCAATTTATTTTTATATAGCTCTTAATAAGTAGCAGTTTTTTTCCACCACGGCTATTTTTCGAAAGAAAAGAAAGAAGAATAAAAAATATTTCCTTTTTATTCACTTTTTTCTTTACCAGTGTATAAACATACGTTTAAGTGCATTAAATCTATGAAATTCTTTGACTTAGGATACAGAAAGGCATAATTTGCATCTTGTTCGAAGTAATCAGATGCCTGGCGGGAAAGCTGGAAGATAATGAATGTATTTTATAGAAAAAAAGACAAGGAGATAATATGATCAATAATGAACAAAATAAAAATAAATTATTTTTGTTTTTAAGATGTTAATTTCTGACATCAGTGATTATTTTAAGAGTTTGAGTTCGGTTATTTTAGCATTATGATTAAACTAGTTGCAACTAAAAACTACAATATCCTTTATATTCAGATAGATAAATATCAATTAGAAAAATGCTAATATATTTTTATACTGATATGTGTCTTCTGATAATCATCTACTGATTAATAGTTTTTATTGAAGATACTAATAATAAATATTTAGTATCTTCAGTAAAACAGAAGACAGCATATTTAAGTTCTTACCTGCTATTAAATTTCATTTAGCTATTATACAGCATTATAAATGCAAGCAATAAGGGAATATTTGTTAAAAACAATTCATTATTGCTTTTAATAAATAATTTATTGTATATTTTATTAATCAAAAATCATTAAAAACTCGATTAATTTTGGAATATTAATAAAATAAATTTTATTTAATAAAATTTATTTTATTAAATAAAATAAGTAATATAAATTTTATTATTTATTTTATTAAAATAAATAAAATAAATTAATAAAATAAATTTTATTAAAAAATACTAAGGGAACTAAGGGTCTAGTTTATTACTATGCATTAATTGCATAAACAAGGAAACTATTTGTGCATGAAAAGTTTAACTGTGAGCTGTGATAAGAGGACGAGGGTGACAACTACTGCCTAGAATAGTTACATACACCATTTTTTTAATATATTCATATATATAGTCTTTTCAATTAAATAATTTGCAACGCAGGTGTCTGGAAGAATTGTAGTTTTTGGAAGAAGAAACTCATACATAAATTCAAGGATTAACTTATTATAAATGCTTCGTTGAGATTTAGATCGTCTTGCATTTGATTTTTCCTTGTAGATTTGTTATGATTTTTATTAATCATCGTTTGTTTCATTAAAAAGTTGTTTTTGTCCAAAAGCTCTTTGTTGGATTTCTGAGCATGAAAATCTTATGAAATGAATCATCGCATTAATAATTTTAATTGTTTCGCCTCAAAACTATATGTTATTGAATCTTATCAATTATTTATTGATGCGTTTGCATTACATTAGAGATTATTTAACTACGTTTAAGAGAGAAGTAGCAGCGTTTAGTTCGCTATAAACTTGAGATGTGTGTGACTGTTGTAAGTTTTGATCAAGCAGTTCAAGAAACAATATTTACCTCGATTTGCAAAAGAAGAAAATATAGATTAAAACCTCTCGATTAAAAAAATAATGTGTGGCACTTTTTTTATTTTTCCTAATGTGCAAAAAGATTTATACATACAGAAAAGGATTTAAGATTTGTAGCAAGTTCGTATTCTCATACTTTTCATCTGCAACATCAAAATGCAGTTTCAGTTTTCTTAAAATCTTCTGCTTCCAAGTTTCACTCCTTTCGTGAATTACTATATCAAATGTCTTATAAACCAATTTTGGTACATCAAAACAATTCCATCTCGAGTTTAAAAAAAGACATAAAGTCTTTTTCTTTTATTTTGTAGAAGAAATGCAAGAACCTGAAGATTTACGTGTATTAAAAGTAGAACTTGCGTTTCCTATTTCTCATTTCTTGTTCGAAATCTCACTTTCGCTTTTGACTCAGATCGTGCAAAGACTGTAAATACCGAATGTGAGTGTTTGAAATGTGTTTCTACGGAAAAAAAATAGGTTTAACCTTATTCCAACGTTAGATAATATTTCAGCTACTAATACTTGAAAATATACTACGTACTTTCTTTTTGTAAAATTTCTTTTCATTTTATTGAAATATTAAAGTGGCACTTTTTAATAGTGATTAAATATTTTCTGGACAAGTATAAAATTTTGCTTTCATAATTTATTGGGCATAATATGAATATGTTCGAATTTATTTAATATTTATTAAATAAATTCACACATATTTAAAATTTTATGCATTTGCTCTAGAGGTACTATTTAAACGACAAATATAAAATAATTTCGAAATTGAGTATAAATTATTTAATTGAATGCATATATATCCAATTATGTATACTGAATGCATACATTTTTACAAACTATTTTTTGCTTTTAATTTTATTCTGATTTTGAAAGTGTTTGTATTAAGCAATATATATTTTTTTAATTTAAGTAAATCTGTGTCACTCATTGCTGGAAATTCTAGTATAACTATTCTAATAGTAATCAAAAATTATTCTCTTGTTCACTAAGATGTATAATCTTTTTAATTATACAGGATGTGCCGTAAATGCATGCAGTCCTCAAGAAGTCATAGTAAAAAAAGGCTATGTTTGAAATAATTACTATTTGCGGGAATTTGTCCAAAGAGCTTTTGGATTTTTCCCATTAAAATGATTTAAAAAGCGATGGATGACGCTGATACTTCAAACTGAGATGGTTTATGGAATGGTTAGATGATTATGGATGTTCAACATGACCGCCACCACAAGCAAATGTGGCATGTAACTATGTATCTTAGAGTTAAGTGCAAGATGTGGCATCAATGCCACCAACGACTCGTTGAATGGTGTCTTTCAGTTCCACCAAAGTGGATGGAGAGACCGGTAAACACGAGACATAAGACAATCCCACAGAAAAGTGTCAACTGGAGTAAGGTCTGGCAACTGGAGCACATTATTGACTTATCACTATGCTTTCAGTAAATGTATCTAGGATGGAAGTCTTCATAAAACAAGCAAAGTGATATGGGGTACCATTCTGTATGTAGGTGACGACAGGTAACGCACGTGTTTGTTGAAAAGTAGGCACAACGTGGTCTCGCGAAAACGTAAGATACCGTTCTGTAGTGACTGACATGTTTTCCAACCGGATAGGGGGCAATTTTCTTCGAAAAAGAAAGGATCCAGAATGTAGGACGTGGTGAAACCACACTATGCAGTCATGTATGGAGAATGTAATGATTTTTATGTATACTCACGAGGGTTTTATATCATTCAGATACGAATGTTTTGTGTATTGATGTAACCTCGCAACGAAAAGTGTGCTTTATTTGCACACATGATGTTCAGCAATCGTTGTGAGTCACATTCCATTTATGCAACCGCTCATGTTGCAAATGCTTGGCTTTCATCGGATTGTTCTGGCAATAATTGATGAAATGCATCTATCTTGTACGGATGCAGCTTCAAGATTTCGCACATTATGCATTGGATCAACTTTTCCGGAATCCCCGTTAATCTCAGCTTTACAAGAACTGCTACTCTCTTTTGATGTCCCAGCTACCAAATTTCCTATGACACTTTGTATAGCAAGGACGTGATTCGCACTAATATATGGTCTGTCACTTCGTGGACGATCTTCCAAACTTCCCACTTTTTCAAAACGGCGTGCTAGGTTCAACTTCCCCTTCATTAAAATAGCGATTTTATTCACCTTGATTACTTTTACCGTGCCGAACTTTCCCATTCCTTTACTCATGATTGCTTCACTTATAGAATAACCATTAATAATCGATCTAGTAACGATAGAATACTGCTGCCATTTCTAACCTTGTGTTTTATGGCTATCCCGATTTTCATAAACCTTCTCGATTTGACGTATGAGCGCCAATATATCGGTCATTTTTGAATAATTTTTAATGGGGAAAAATTTAAAGACTTTTTGAACATATTCCGCTTTCTAACAAACAGCATTTTTTTCTTTCAAGGGTTACTTTTTTAAATATTTTATTTGAAGTTTGCACGGATTTAGGCCAGAAGCTAGCCAAAATATTAAATGCTTTATGCAATCCATGAATTTATTTCATCCGAAACTAAATTGAATCTTCTACATTTTTCACAAAATGAATGAAACAACGATTCAATTGGAAGATACATCCATCAAATTAAACACAAAGTTTGCCTCGAATCAGTATCATTGAATTGAAAAGAAATCCTTTTTGCAATCAGTCACGGAAAATACCTGTTATTCTTCAAAAACTTCCATATATATATATTATCTACCTCCTGCCGATGACGGGACTTGCTTCATACGGAAGAGATTTTATCTTGACAATTAAGACTCAATCTTAGTTCTTGCTAAGACTGTCACGGTGGTCCGGTCAATAATTTTTTTCCCGTATGCCTGCCTCTAAGGCGGGTCGAAATAACTGCTAATAGTATACAACTGTTTTGATTAAGGGCAAGTACATGATTCACTTCATTGCACCATTACTATCTATATTACTACCAAAGTTTTTCACCTCAACAAACCCATTCAGGATCTCAAACAGTTTTGCTGAGTAACATAGAGAGAAAAAATTGTTCAAATTTAAAAGAAGAAATTTTTTGCAGTTTCTTCAGGGCAACGGAGACCTTTTTCTCTAAATCTAGACTCAAAATAATTCTGTTGCTCTCCATCATATTCATTTAACCATTCTTAAAGTTTCGCAAATATTGCCAGTCAAGTAATTTCTAAATTTTTCATCAGATTGTATATTTTTTTCTCACCAAACACATTCTGAACTGAATAGTCTATATTTCCACTTCCCATTTAACATTCTCTTTTAAATCTTTTAATAAATTTTTCAGCGTATACAGATCAAATTAATAAAGAACAACGGAGTTAGGGGATATCCTTCTGATTTCAACATATGGATACATCTGGCGTGAAACATGCTCAACTTTGGAATGCAAAGATGAGAATCGAGTAATATGTGTTGGTTTCTTGAAGATCTTCTAGGAATAGAAATAAAGGATATCTTCGGATTTGAGTTAGAAAACATCCTCTGACATGCATACATCATATGGTGCAAATCATGCTACTTTACAGTACACTGATTATCATCGAATTATTGTTTAAATTTTGGGACTATTGGGTTCTCAAGCACACGAAGAGCTCGAGCTTGTTGACAGACTTTGTTGAACAGACAGTTGGATGAACATATCTAGTTATGATGTTAAAATTATATGCTAAATTTCACCCTTTTGGCTTGCTGTACTTCTGAATTATTGTATTCAACGTGCAGGGATAGAAGGACTGACTGATTTTTCGTACAAGAATTACACCCAAAATAAGGAAAAAAAATCTAAAACTTTCCCGTAAATTTAAAATTTAGTTCTTATTATTTAATGCGTTTTTGCTTAGTTACATTGATATATAGTGATGATTCCAAAAGTGTGTTTTAGTCTCAGGGAAGTTTAAAACCTGCAGATATAAGAAATTCTAGAAAACACATTTTTTTACGTTTCATTATTTTCTCATTGCACATTTCCTGTTAAAAAATACAAATTATTTTGCTTAGCTGTCATTGATTAAAATGCAATAAGAAAGAAAATTAAAGATTTTAAAAATTATATTGTGAGAAATCTGTATAAAAGCTGAATAATTTAAAATAAAGTTCGAATAAAGTCCCTTTCTGCACAGAAAAAATAAGCTGTTGCTCTAATTAAGATTCTTTTAAATGAATAAATGCATGAAGCCGAATCAAATGCTAAGAAGGAAAAAAAAATATATAGAACAATTTTTTAAAGAAAGGCATGCGACACTGACTTTTATTTTTTATTGTTTACTTTTGAGAATAGTTTCGCTATCCACAGACCGTAAATTCTTTCGGGACAAGAAAAAAAAACCCGAATCGATAAAATCGACTGTTTTTATTTAAAACGAGTAATCTAGTTATAACAATTCATTTAAGATTTGTTTTTCAAATCAGATTACCTCGCAATTCATCCACAAATTCAGAAGTATTTTCAAAATTTGAGCTTCAAAAATTTTTACCCATAAATTATGAGTAAAAATTCCAAATTTCAAATGATTCTTGATAAAAATGATTCTTGAAGGAAAGGGTTCTTTTTTTTCTGTAGTTGATGACTTTTAATATAAGCGTAATGCAAAATATGTGTTGAAGAATATAGTAAATGCATTCAAATTTATTAAGCTGGATGTTAATTCTATTTGCTGTTTCTAATTTTTAGATAATTTGGTGTTGAATGCATATGAACATGAGTTATTTTCCATTAAAAAAATCGATTACTCTATTGATAGCAGGAACAAAGAGTACAGGCCCGGAGTTCTGACATAAAAGTTCACGATAGGAAAAATTAAGCCTTTAATTATGTAACATGCAAATTAATTTGAGTTTTCGATAACCTCAATCCTAATAATCTATGGATTTAGGTCTGATTAGGGCTTAAATACTATCTTTGCGAGGGTATTTTATTTAAGAATTGTTGATTTGTACATAATGTGTATTAATATGATTCATTTTGTGCAAATGATTTTTAAATCGCATAAATTTATTTT
The DNA here is from genome assembly GCA_026543865.1 of Argiope aurantia. NCBI lineage: Eukaryota > Metazoa > Arthropoda > Arachnida > Araneae > Araneidae > Argiope > Argiope aurantia. The sequence continues at coordinate 314,305 of JAPMOR010062800.1, read as the reverse complement.
TTATTCCTTTTTGAATTCGGTATAAATATTTTCAAATTATTAAAGTTCAAAGCAACATGAAAATACAAATAGCATTCCAAGATATATTCATTGGGAAAGAACAAATTTTTCTGCCATTTTTACAATTAAATTTTAAATCTATTCATTTACTATTATTTATCAAGGATTTCTCGTGAAGATATAAGTAAAAAGTTGATTAATATTTTTTAAGTTTGCTTTTTGACGACTAATTTCTTTTAATTATTTCCAACGCTATTATCTAATGCTTTATGGAATGTTATTGATATAATGTCTTTATAGATTTATAAATAAAATTAAATTATGTTTCGCTTTTACATTTTTTTCGCATTTTATAATTAGGAAAAATACCATAATTAAATTCCTGTTATTTTCAATTAGTAACTATTGCTTTTAAAGCGAAATGAATACGACGAATGTAATGAAAACTTTTTTTAAACGTTTTTATCTTATAAAGGGAATTTGAGAAATTGAGTTAAAGTATTAATGATAGATGAATAAATATCTTTTTCTAAAATAAAAACATTGTTCTATCAGGCATTCACTGTTAATTCATTAAAAGTGATGGATTTATTATCTTTCGTAAATGAAACTTATAGGAAGAAGCGTTGTTAATTAATTTTTTTCGACTCTGCATTAATAGACAAGTACGTACCATCAAATTTTTTATCTTCATTTTTTAATAACTTTTTAATTATATATTTTTTAAATAGTTAGGTTTTGCAGAAAAAAAACGCTCTTTTTCCAGAATGCCTTATTTTATTATTTTTGTTCTTTTTCTTAGCGTGGAAAATGTTCTTGAAGATTTTAGCATTGCCACAGTCTCCGTTACTCATAACCGAATTTTAATAAGAATGGAAAAATATGAGCTTATTCATTCTTGCTTAGTTTTTATCACTTTAATTGTGACAATCTTTTATTTCATTTTAAAATTCTTGTTTGATTAAAATATGCACACATGCAGAGAGCATTAGAGAAACCACTTTTATTAATGTATTAAAAAATGTAAATTTGTTTTCCATTTTTGTTTTTGTTTTTAACTTTTTATTACTAATTCATTGTAATAAATATTTTAGCCTAGAATTTCTCAAATTCATAATTCATTCCCTCAATTTTGAAATCAAATGAAATGAAATTAAATATTTAACTGATTAATAAATTCTGAATTTGGTAAATAAAATCTGAAATTAGTAGACATTATATTATCATTAAGGAAAAACTAAACAAAATTTCAAAATTCTAATCTAACATATCAAAAAGTAAATGAATAATATCACTTTAATGTTTCCTTGTTTACAAGCATGAAAATCCTACGAATAGATGCTCCGACTCGTCGCGTTTTTCAAAAGTTGGTCAACAATCATTACTGGAGTATTTTGGTTAAAAGTCTGTTAGAAAATTTAAATTCATCATTGTTAATAACTATACATATCTTAAAAAAATCATTAACGATTGAATCGGTATTAAAAAATTCGTTTACAGAAAAAAAAATTCTAATGAAAAGACCCAGAAAAATTCTAATTAAAATCACTCATCTAGAACTGTGTAAGGAAAGATTAGAATTTTTTTTCGTTTAATCTCAACTTAGTTTTTAAAATGCATATTTAATGACTTTGAAATCTTCCACTAGATGGCAGTCAGAACTATATCTTTTTCATTTGCAATTCTGAACGGCTTTTTTGTTTTTTGTTACTAATATAATACCAAATGATTAATTTTTCCTTTCATGCTTGTATGTTTTCTTTTTATAGTGATTGTTTATAATCTGAATACTATTTTTTCACGTGTTTTTCTTCTGTCACGTCGTGTAAACATCGTGTGTCATGAGTATGAAAATGATTGTTTGATTTTCTGGTTTGTTTTGTAATTCTCAATCTGGCAACATTCAGATATTGCTTTTCTGAATGTTGCCAGATGATATTGTTAACGATGAGTCCTTTGGAATGAAAAAATATAATCAGCAGCAAGCTGAATTTTTCGCTGTTTTTTTTTTCGGAGAATGGCAACTATTCTTATTCGTTAAACGTGAAATCAAAAGCAGAAAGAAAATGTTTTCTTAACGCATCATTTCAAAACGCACCATTTCAAATACATAGTATAAATTTTACATCAAAGAATTTTGTTTACTTACAAGGATCAAGGCTATTGAAATGGAATCAGAATACGTACAAATGGGTAAAGTTTCAATTTTTTTGTATTATTATAAATGGTTTGTTCCCTAAGAGGTAAATGGCTCTTTTCATTTTTGCTTAAAAATTTCATCTCTCTCTAAAATACTAGTAAAGTTTTATACTTCAATATTTGGTTTTGAACAAAGCCTACATTTCTATCTGATGAAAGTGAGATTGAAGGATATCATGTTCATGACTGATTGAAACGAGGGCTAATGTATAATTCTATTTATGCATAACGTTTGCACTTTTTATCTTCCAAAAATTCAAATAAAAATACTTTTAATGGAAGCTGTATTTAATTAACGAGGAACGCTATAAACTAGGTAGAAATCGTGCTAAGTTCTATGACAATCATATTTAAATACAGCATTGTTATTTTTTATTTTTAGAAAATTATAACGCAATTTGTAATACTTTTCACTTAAATCGGAATTAAATTAGAATTAAAAAATGTTATTTGCATGAAAGCATTAATTATTAACATTATTAATTAAGTAAAAGACACAATTAAAATAAAACCAATTATTACACATAATCAATTTCATATTTGAATTAATTATAATTTTGATATTTTTAATATTTATTAAATAAACTATTTCTTGCAAACTATGAACAAAATATTGTTTACATAGATAGAGTTTGTGATATCTAATTTTGTAATTAATTCAAAGTAGTAATTAATTTAAAACACAAAGAAAATCCTTCAGTATCATGGGTGTCTTCAGACTACTTGTAATGACATTAAATGTCTCAGAGGATTGCTTATCTTAATTATGATTTAATAAATTTGTACACCAAATTGTTAAACAAGGCAACATTCCGTCTAATATCTGAATAAAGCACTTATTAAAAACAGTTGCTTGAAACATTTGTAAAGTCATAAAAATCTAAATTTCCTGATAGTTCTTTCTAGAAAATTTGTAAGTAATAAAATAATTCCCAAATTTGTCTTGATTGATCATCTGCCTCCCTCTACTACCTAGTTTCAGGATAAACATCAAAACATTAGTACACTGTACAAACTTTATATACCAATGCCAATTTTTATTTCATATGAAAGTCCAAGATTCTTAAATACGCCATCAATTCTTGATTGCCCCATCACAGTCTTTTTCCACGAGATATAGAAAAATAAAATTTTATCAGACTCGCAGATTCATCAAAAAGATCGAGTTTGCTAATCTTATTCGCCAATTTATTTCGCTATTTTTCAATTATACCTCATTAGTCAAAAGGTTCCATGTGGTTGTGCAACTTAAAATAGCACTTCATTTTTTGTGGTAAGATCTAATTCATCAATTTAATTTGCATGAGTAAGTTAATGGAAGAAAATGGTGGAAAACATCTAATTGTATTATAAAATTTCAAAATAAGAATACAAACCGCATGCGATTTATCTTATATATAAAATGTTCGATCTTTTTTAATTAAATGCATCTTACAATAATAACAGTAAAATCCAAGTTTATATTAAAAGCCTTAAAATATTTCTACTTATTATCAGTGAACGTACAAGGTTAAATGAATATAATTACAAAACATATCAGAAATAATAATACAAATAATTATTGGTCTTAAGTTTAAGTTAACCACAAGAAATTTGAATTAAAGAACACTATTTTGCAATTTTGCTGTCTGATGTTTTCTTTTAGTTAACCATTCTGGTTGATGCATTGTTTTCTTTCTTTTTTTCTATAATCATAAAAAATATTAACAGGCTTTGAAGAAATCGTTGACTAACTTTTCGAGAAAAATCAATTGAATCAATTGTATATATGTTTACTAGTCTTTATATCCGACGAATAATTGTGCATCTAATTAGCTTTCAGGGGGCTTTTTTTTTCCTTTCTTAATGGTTTTTTTTTGTCTCGACTGTCTAAATCACAAAAGAATACAGGGAAATTTTGTGTACCCTTTCTACTGATCAAGAACCTTAGAAATCACTTTCAACTGCCCATTTGTAATCTGAATTGAATAGTTTATTCAGAATGAAATCAAGATTTTTTCAGACGAATATTCTGGATTTAAATAGTTTTAGTTCTCTATTTTGGAAGTTTAATCTTCCAATTTACTAAGTCCGTAAATATGTTTATCGAACTCCTATATATAATACTATTTTATTTCGAAATATTTTAAATTCGCAAAAAATAATTTGAGATTTGGGATAAAACAATACTTAATGGAATTTTTTTCATTATTTTTTTCAGTAATCATAATCCAAAGAACTATAAAACACCACTTACTTTATCAACAATTTTTTCCTTGCAGACCTGTATAATTATTAACTTTTGTATGGATGGTCATTTATCACCTTTTAGTTACCTGGAATATGGAATTTATAAGATAAAGAAAATTTCAACCCTTAATTCCATAAATACTGATCTTAGAAAGGGTGTATGAAAATGTATCTATCAATAAAATAATCATTTTTGCTGTAAAATAATCGATAAAGAATTATAGGTTTTTAACTCCTAAAGAGTAGAACTATGAGTATAGAAAAAAAGGCATTTGAAGAGGAATTTTATCTATGTGTCATAAAATTAAGTAAAAAAATAATTCAATTTAGGCAATTGGAAATTAACTTTTAAACCCACAAATTCTAAGCAACAACATCTATAAAAAGTAAAGTATTTCATTATAAAACTCCAATAATTCTTCTAATTAGAATTATCTTTTCCTAGTCAATAATAAGAGAATTAAGGGAAAATAGAAATTCCCAGCCTCTTATCTGAAATCCTCTTTGAAACGAATAACTTCGTCCACGAACTCGTGTGAATTTTTTATCCTCTTTGTAACATAACTTCTCCCAAAAGTTAGCATAGGAAAAACATTATGCAAATATTTTTTATTATAAAAAATCTAATCAATGGAAATTTTCAATCCTGTGGAAAAATTGTATGCTCCAAACATTAAATAACATAACAAAAGAAATAGTGAAAAGACTGTTTTGGTATGATTTCAAATTTTAATTGAATTTTCACTCTATCATATGATAAGAAAATATTCAACCCGGTTTTATAGGGAAAACAGCAAAAGAGAAACTGGCGTTTAGTTTGCATGCAGTAGACGTACTAAATAACAATTTTCAAAGTAAATCTGCGAATACATTAAAAATAAATCGTGTCTCTGATCTAAATCATTTACTTTCAACAATATTAAAAATAGTCTGGAGCTTGTCTGAGTTTAAATATTCAAAGTGCAATTTGAAATTCAAAAAGGATACCAATCGCAGTTGGGTATTGTGGTTATGATCCTTTCTTATTCCTACTTTTATTTATCATTTTATGTAATCTGAATGATCATTTAATTATTTACAACTGCTTTAAAATTTCGCAGACTACAGTTATAATTTCTTTATTTTAGAAGCTCTATATCTAAGTTCACTTTTTTGATGATTGTTAGAACATTTTGTAATAAAAATTTGCAATATAATTAACTTTTTTTTAATTTTTAAATGAAAAATTGCAATTTTTATATTGAAGAATTCGCTTATCACTAATTATTATTTGAAACATCTATTAATCTCTTGATTTTTTTTCTTGAAATAGATTAATTCAGGTTTAGAATGTAATTGGAAACGTATAGAAAATATTTTTTTTAAAGTGTCGGCTCTACATAAAACAATTCATTCATGTAAATATGATTTTGGAGAGGAAAGAAGAATGAATTAATAATTTTAAATACAATTAGATCCTAAACTTCGGTATAACCATGAATAAGAAACTAAAAAGGCATAACACAATAGTGAAAAAATATTCCTTATTTTTTGTTTAAGTGTTGTATTTGAAAAATTTTCTTCTTAAGTATATTTAAATTTAGTTTGAATTATGTTTTCTTTCGTCCTTTTCTCAAATATGAGAAATGAAAACTCTCCAAGTAAATAAACATGCTTCCGTCTGCTTCGAGAATACAAAGATGGTAATCTGTCATCACCATTGATAGGTCATAACTGTATGATAGGAGTTAGTAAATTCTTCTTTAATAGGTAATTTGTAACAGTTTTACTTTTGTTACTTTTTATTAATTTACCTTTGTAACTTTTTGTGGTATCCGTTCATTTAGAGACGTTGAACAATCAATTACTATCATGGAGTGGCTGTTGGATGAATTTATGTTCAATTTGAGGCTGTTTAAGAGTTCTTTTGAGTAGTTTTGAATAATTTTGAACCGTGATTAAACGGCTAGAATGAATATGTTGGTGTTGGAAAGCCAGTTTCCAAGCTTTAACAAGGAAAATGTATTTTTCCAATGGATTTAGCTTTGACGAAGACATTATGCATGGAATTTTTGCTGTTAGAAGACAAAATTCTGATACCATGTTACCGCATTCATCCGAATTAATTAGAAGTTATAATTATTATAAGAAATTTTTATATGATTTCTTTTAAATATTCATACAGATTAAACGCAAGGTTTTTTTTGTTTACAAACTTCAGAAAGAAATAATCTATGAAAAGGTTATAATGCATATTTTTATCATCAAGTAGATCTATAAAAATAAATAGTGAATTAAAACTTAATATCTAGAAGAAACAGTGGATGATTGAAAAAGTTCACTGCGCTTTGTGGTTACATGCTATCTGGCCATTTCTGTTCAAAGGTAATGCATATGGATGAATTTGTCCTCTATGACAGCAAGGCATTCTCTCACTGAGAGTCTTTTATACGTCAGTTCTGGGGTGGAACCTTTCTTGGTAGATTATTTAGCAAGGATAGATCACACCAAAAGTTCCAGGTTCTTCTAATATTATTATTCTCGATTTCCCCTTTTATGTTTATATCAAGGAAAGAGTTCTCTCTTCAGTTCATGATACGAAGTTCTTTACCAAAAAGTGAATAGCTCGTGGCGTGTATTAAAACGCCGTCTTACTTTCTCGGATAAGCAGAAACAAAAACGTATAAATTTATTACCATAATTAATATATTAAAAGTCGATTTCAATATTTATTATTTATTAAAACAAATATATATCGAAAAGAGATAATTTTTATACCGAGACAGACAGTTTGTTTTTACTCTATATATCTGATTCAATAAAATATGTTTAAACAATCAATGCGAAAAAACAGTAAGTTCTTTTATTCGATCCCATTTTCAAGATTGCTCACTAAATTAATTGAAAATGCGAAATTTTTTATATAAACTTCCTAACATAAGAAAGGCTGTTCACCAAAGATGAAAATTTTTATACCCTTAATTCCTTTTATATTTGTTTGCAGATGATACATTAGAGTGCATCTTATATAATTTTGTTATGTATTGTGCTTTTTTTCGCTTCTGTACGTTATACGGACGGGTTTTTTTATATGTGCACAAATAATACGCCATGAATTTTGGTTCTTTATGTGTAATTTGTATAAATTATTTGAATGAAGATTGTTTCAAATTATTAGTTCGGCTTAATACTTGTCCTTCGGGAAGTTGGTGCAAAGTTCAGAAGAAATTATATTGCAATAATTTGTAGAGAAAATAAATGAAGGTTGTTCTAAAACTGCGTATAAAAATCATAGAAATGGCATTAGCAAAATTAGAATCTACATTTTGAGCAATATTCATAATTAATCTAATTGTGGAAAATGGATTATTGGATATAAGGTACTATTACAATACTAACGAGCAAGATAAAAATAAGAATAATATATTTTAAATATTTTATTTAAATATTCATAAATGATATTTCATTCATTTTTTTAAATCGTTAATTTTAATTAAAATTATACTTTCTCTCGATGCCTGCATGCAGACAGAATAGACAGAAATCAGTTTTCAAATGGCATCATACAACAAATCATACAAAAAGTATTTTTTATAAAGGAATTCCCTCTTCTGAAAAATTTCACATATCAAGGCACAAAAGGTAAAGACTTTATACAGATGATAAAGACTGCACTGAAATTTCTTATTTAATGTACCTCCAATCAATATTTAATTTAGTTCTAAAAATTAACTTCTTAGCAGTTTTTATAAGATTTGTTGACTTCGATATTACTCTTATCATTACAACATAAAATTCATCAAACTTTGTAGTTTGAAACTGTGTAATCGTTCATAATAATTTACTCGGTAACATGGTTTCCTAATATTTTTATATATTTTTCGATTTTAAAATTAGTGCCCAGATTCCATTTCTCTTCTTTTGCATCCACATGAAGATAAATTACAATGCTAAGCCATCCTTAGCTCTACTTCTACTGCTCTGTAATATTTGAAAATATTATCTTTCATATTGCAATTCCAAATTTCAACAACCAACCGATATTAATAAATGCAATGCCCACTTTTTCAAAATAGATTACACTGTTAGATCTTAAAGAGTGATTTATATATTTCACATAAACAACAAAGAATAAATTAAGAGACTCTACTGTGCGTGAAAATTCTATCCAACCAGACTAGATTTGTTCGAGGAATACTTTAAAAGTTACCGTTAAAGAGAGCGATTTCCCCTCAATAGAATTTCGTCGCTAAGAATTAACGCATGTGCGATCGTCGCTTTGTTATCTTAGCGGAAAAGCTGCGAACAATTCATCTCCTTTAATTCTCCACCCATTGTTTTCTAAATTATCTTTTATCCGTTGCCGCTCTCGACTCGCATAAGCGAACTCAAGGCGAATTTATCTTTGTCTAAAATCGCGTTTGATGCCATTGTGTAATGAATATTTATCAACCGGAGCACTGTGTCTTGAGCTATAATCCGTCGTGTACACCTTGGGGACAGAAAATGTATGCCACTACAGAATGATCAGTTGTTTCCAATAAATTTCGTTCGCTCTTGGATACAGAATAGATTCAGAATTTTATGCGTCTTTTATTAATTGACAGAGGGATTATGGTCGTAAATTTAGAATAATTTATAGCGAAAGTTGTCTGGTCGAATTTTGCAGTGTTAACTTGTTTAAAATAAGAATATTTCTATTACGAAATATTTGTATTACTTAAAATGAAATAAATCAGTTTTGCTTCCGTTTTAAATATTTTTGACTGATTAAATGAAGCTCAATTTTAAGTATTGTAAAAATTATTTATCTTTCGGTAATATGCATTAGTAAATCATGTAGTATTGATATAAAAGTTGGTAATAACAATTCCACTTTATGTTCAAAGAAAGTAATATTTGCATCTTAAATTTAAAAGAGGTAGAAACGCATTTATGAATACAATAAAATTGTTTATTAGAAACCTTTTTAAAACTTTTTGTCTAATATAAATACTGAAAAGATTATCAAAATTAAAGAAAATAATCATTAAAAAATTATTATTTCTTTAATCTTTCTTTATCACCATTTTTGTGCAATGATTGCATCAACAATTATCAGCGAGAAACCGAACAGAAACTCCGAAATTTGCTTTAAATTTTGTTATTTATTTCAATAATTTAAGAAATAATTTGTCTTGAAAATTGAAAATAACTAAATTGATCTGCTAATAGACATCAGACGTGTCTAAATTTTATATCAACACCGTTTACTTTTTTGTTGGGGCTGGTTGAATAAGATAATACAATCTGCAGATGTATTTTATGCTTTGTGTTATGAATGTGAAATTTTTAGAAGGGAGGGGAACCTTCCGTGTTGTGCAAAATATGTCGAAATTTGAAACATAATCTATATTTTACGACAATAATATAAAACTACTTTGCTTCGCCTAATTAAAAGCATTCAGATGAAATTTGAATGACCGGACCTCCGCGACGACATTGGCGGGAGCTAAGCTTAAGTTCTAAAGACCATCACCGGTCACAGTACATCCTTTGCCCTATGAAGCAAGTTCCACAATCGGAAAGAGGTAGTTTCCATTTCTGCATCCACTCGGTGGTGAGAACCAACCACCATATCAGAAGCTTCTCATCTTCTTATGAGTTGCCTTCGGTGGAATATATTTCACGGTAAATTATCTCCCTATTATTGATTTTTATAAGTAGAGTAAAAATAAATAAATAAAAATAAAATGAGAAACATTATCTCCAAATCTTTATCTTTAATTTTAATTGTACATTTTTCTTCATTGCAGCATGACTTTAAATCAACATTTTCTTCTTATTTTTTTTTGCTTGAGAGTTAAAAATTCAAGGTTAAAGTTAAGTATTTTTAGGCGCTAGCAAAAGTTGTTCTTATTCATACAGGATATCAGGAATTGTTTGAGATACGTTTTCCTTCTAAGGGGAAACATGGGTGAGGCAGACAGGTGAAAAGCAAACTTAAAAATAGAGTGACAGGCTTCTGTTCTCAGCTTATTAAAGAAAAGGGAAAGACAATATTTTCTTATAGCGTCAGACATATTGACATATTTTTCATGGTTTTAAAAATTTTGACAAGAATCTATAGGCTATTCTGTCACGGTTTATATATAATTTAAATTCTTGTATACTGCATTGTTTCCAATGATAGCATATATTATTTGAGAAGTAGAATCAGGAAGCTATGTAGAAAATTTAATTTGAATTTTTGCTCAATAATTTTTAGAAAAAAAATTGTTTATTTTGTGGAGATTAATTTTCCAAATAAATACAAAATTGATGGATCAAAGAAATAAATTAAATAGTTTTAAAGTAAGAAATAAAGCTAGTTATTACTATAAAATATTTCTTTGCATCTGACAATTTAACTAACAGGAAACAGTCTTCCCTAAAATTTCTCGCATACTCCTTAATAAATATGGCTGTGCTTTATTAAATGCATGTCAATAGTGGATAATAAATATGATCTTTGGCAATTAATCACGAAGATGTGATGAATGCACAGGCACTTAAAAATAACCGAATATCACTTTTGACCACTTTTTTTAGACCCATTAAAACCAAAACTGGACACAAAACTACAATTGTAGCCACAAAATCACATGCAAAATTTCATTTATTTAATTTAAGTTATTGTGTTTTTGAGTTCATGTATTTAAGCGAATTTCAAAAGTACAGATTGATGGATTTAATCCCAGATACAAAATGACAGCCCTTTTGTGGATTGACTTCCAAATTAGATACGGATCTGCATGTAGATGAGAAATCTGTGTACCAAATTTTATGCATCCACTTCTTTTGTGACCATCGTGTTCATTTGTTCTAGGTTAGTGAGACAGACAGACTTCCTTTGCTTGGATTTCGCTCCAAATTTCCTAAAAGCAAATGTGTAAAGTTTACATACCAAATTCCATCCTTAAACATTTTTGAATTATCCAATTGGCAGAGAGACACATAATTAATAATAATGTGTTCAAGGAGGTCTGAAACATGGAGATTCGCCGAACTGTCTAATTCGAATTTTTACTCAATCTCAGTACTTCCACTTAGAATATTTCGTGTATGAGAGGAAAAAATCACAAATAACATTGCATAAAAAGTTAAAAAAATGTATTCTGAATAGTTAAGATTTTTGTATACTTGCTTTGCATCAGGAAATTCCGGTAAAAAATTTGTTAATAGGCATAAGAAGAAAAACTATATCTCTCCTCAGAGCAAAAATGGAACATCATAAATGCAACATTGTGTTGGAAAGGCAGTAAACTTCTAGTGGAATTTTTCTAGGCAAAATTCTCCTGTAAAAAAATGAATGGCTTTTAGAGTCCCAGACGATTTATTATAGATAGCGAAAGATACAGATGAAAGAAAAATATTAATATATTTTGTGATGATTTCGAGCACTTTTTATCTTACTAAAAAAGCAGAATTAGCTGATTTTGGATGCACTAAAGACTAATTTAATCAACAATTTCTGAAGATGTCAAGATACATCCTTCTTTTTTTCAATATATAGTCTGGGAACCGGTAATAAAAATATTTCATAAAACTCAGCTCTGCCTCTATGACATGCAATTCTATTTCGGGTATAGCTTGCGAATAAGTTTCACAAATAGTGCTGAAAGCAATATTTGGGAATTTGATTTGATTTGATTTTAAATTTTCATTTCGATAAATCTTATTTCTATTCAACAGATGGTGAATTTGTTACATAGTGAATGAATTAGATAGCATTGAGTCAAATGTATGAGTTGGTGAATCCAGCTTGTACCAGACTAATGTAATTTATTTTAAATTTCTTTTGAGAAAAATATCATTTATTGAGTCTATGATTTTATGAATTGAAATATATATTTATATATACTGTTACAGAAATACGTCTGGTGCGTACAAGTAACAAAAAGTTTAACAAGCCCAATAACATATAACAATGCTTTGTTCCACAAATTCACACACCCGCAAATATTCCATGTACGATTTTGACATAGAACTCATTATAATTATTTCAATGCTCTAAATAAATGTTAAATATTTAAAGCTTTAAATAACGCCTTGTTAATAAAATCTTAAATTACAAAAATATAACGAAAGTAAAAGTTAATTAACGGGATGAAATTCTATTTATCTGGTTAAAGAATTGCATGAGCGCAATATTTACGGTGATGAAATATTTTTTTACTAAAACATATATGAATTCTATAGTGCAAAGATACATAGTCTTCAAATAAATTGATCACTAGAAATCTTCTCATTTCAGGTCACTTTGAGCTTGAGAGAAAAGAATATTTGAAATCATGCCTGTCTGCGAGAACGCGATTAGAAAAATGGTATGTTTTTATACAATCTTTACATCAAAATCATTTATAAGAAAGTTTTAGATGAAATCCACCCAAAAGATTACCACCTAAATCTATGCGAGCATAATAAATAGAGGAAAACTAGATGTATGAAATTTTGTGCTGGCTATCTGTAAATGCTGTATATCTGTAAAATGTTGAGATTTGAGTTCTATTGATGACAGTGCCTCTCAGTTTGGCTATTCTTAGGCAAATGAAATATAATTACTCATAGATGAAACATGCTGAAATTCAGTTTGTAGTTTTGTCATTTGAACTGTTCTTTATGGAAATTTAGATTAGATTAATTGAAGAGATGAAATTGGATTTTATTCTCTAAAGAAAGACGCTGAACAGAAGCATATTTTGGTAGCACGTGAAAAAAATTGTGGAGTTAAGAATCGTGAGTTCGCTGAAAATTCTTGATGGACTACATTATACTTTTGATTTGTTTTTTCATTAACATATTAATATTTATTGGCTAGTATGCAATCTATAAACTACGGGATCAGGTGTGCGAAAAACACTCATTGAAACAAAATGAAAAAATTTAGTTCGAAGAGCTCCTGCAAGTGTAATAAATTGATAGACCTTCTTTCTGTTAGGCAACAGCTGATACAATCAATACGAGCAAATAGAAACGAATTGAGTTCAGCACATTGTCATAAAATGAATTTTTTAATTAAAGATTCAAAATTGTGTTTTTACACAGACGCAATTTTATAACTATACAAGGAAAATACTTAATAATTCTAAGGGGATCATTTTAAGTATATTCTGAATATATCCTCTACTTAATCAAAGAGAGGAGTGCTCCACATTAAGCCATTGAATATATAACTATATATGATAATTTCTTATTGTAGCTTTAATTATCTAACTGAATGGTAAGAAATGATGCAGACTTTCATAGATTTCTATTTTATTTAATTGCAAACGATCATTGGTAAAGAGTGAATCGCCCCGCAATCAAATTTTATATTCGTTTTATCGGGAAAAATTTTTTTAAAGAAAATAAAATTCATGTTAAATTAAAATTGCCTCATCTGAAAAAAATACAATATTTTGCGGTTATACAATATTATAATGGCGATTAATTCTTGTGCTTTATGAATAGATTTAAAAATACAAGTGATTTTAATACAGAATCCTTCAAAAATGTAGCTGTTGCAAATTGACTGTGGTAATTTTACGATTTTTGTTAATATTCAAAAAGTATTAGAGATATGCAAGCAATGTTTTTGGATTTAAGCATGTTATCTTTGCTCCCATTCAAAAATTTTACTATGTTAAAGTCACTTTTTTCCCCCAATCGTGTGTAAAAGTTCATAAGAAAATAAAATGTTTGTTATTTATTTCGTAATTTTATGAAATAAGATAATTTTTTTAAAAAATGGATTTTTTTTGTGAAATATGGTTTTAGAGATATCATCGGAAGCTCATAAGTTTTATTTAACATTAGAAGTGTTATTTTTCAAAACCTTATAATTCTCAAAAACATCATTAGAATTCCTTATAATTAAATTAAAAGGATAATTTCATGACAACAAATTGATTCAGTAAAAAAGAATTTATTACCATAATGGAAAAATTTTCAGATATATCATAATTTTTAAAAATAGTTATCAAGGTATTGTTTTTATTAACATAACCGAACTGTTTGTTGATTGTAATAAGCATTTTGCATCATTTTCATAGACACCAGTTTTGTTAAGATACAATGATACATAATGTATAATGCATAACTATGGTGCAGAAGTGCTCCATTTTGAAAATGTAGGCAACCATTGGATAATTATTTGGAATACAAACTTATTATAAAAAAAACATTTCCTTAATTAATGAAAATATTAATGAAATATATTTCCAAAATTAATGAAAGACTCAGTAGGAAAAAAATTAAAAAATAAGATTAATATCGAAAATTGAAATGGTATAAAAATTTAATTGAAAACATCTGCATCAAAAAAAAAAGAAAGAAAGATCTTGGCCGATTTAAAAGAAATGTATTATGTGTTTTATTTTTGAAATACTGTTTTTCAGAGAATAATATTAAAAAAAATATATTGCTAAATTTATTCTTCTTGGATTTATAAGTTAATGTTTTGTTAAAAATCAATTAGAAAATTGAAATACATAACTAAATGCAAGAAAAATGATATTTTCATCTTTAATGTGAGTTTATTTTTCTTATCAAAGAAATGAAAAATTCTTCCTCATAAATTATAATTAATAAATTATGAATTAACAAAAACAATATTGGACTTCCAAATTCGAAGAACTTAGTAATTTAATCATCAAGTTCATAGTAAAAAGGAAAAAATAAGAAAGCAAGACAAAGGTTCAACGCATCAAATTTCTAAAATGCAAAATATTGTCACAAAAACTATAAAAGTAGCAAAATGCTGAAATATTAATGAAACATTTTTTTTTATATATCTTCATTGCAAAGAATATGTTTTCATTACGTGATCACAAAAATCGAGAGAATTATTTTTTTAAACATGCCGAAAAATGAAAGAAAGCTCTTAAGATAACAATTTCGCAATTATTCGAGTGAAAATTTATCCAATGCAATATTTTTGTTATGCGACAACGTTTTAGGTAGTTCTTTATTAACAATAATTAAATTTTATTTAATGAAAATGAATTAATATTAATGTATTCCAACCGCGCAATTTCATTATTCTTCTTTTAAAATATTCTGTATTACATTGGGACATTAGTAAAATGCAGTTGAGAAAATTAAGTATAAGCAAGTAAGTAAAATTTCATTAAATGGTAATCAGTTCAAGACCAAAAAAAAAACACGTGTTTTATTTGTTTAATAATTTTTTATTGTTTTATGTAATTTCAATGAATCTGAAATTTAAAATAATGCATGTTTTTTTCAAAGCCAAATTTTTTATCTTTTTGCGTCGGCTTTGATGCATTTCGCATTTCACTTCTTACGGTTCATTCACGAAGGCTTTTTTTTTTTTTTTTTTTGCCTCGTTGTAATTTTTGCTATTACTTACATGTTGCCTTACTAACTTTTTTTACTTTTTAATTATTTCAATTAAATTGTTGCCAAGTATCCCAGCAGCACGCAAGCTGTATCCAAATGTAAATCAAACTCTGGTTTTATGATTCAGAAACTTGTGATTTCTTGAAAACTCAATTTTTTATGTCATTCTAATTTTGTTTCGTACTTTCAGTTGCCTATTATTCAAGCATCATATATGGTGTGTTCAAATAAAAAAATGGCTCTGATTTTAGTGACTTTATTTATGGATTAGAAATTTGAGACTTATCGGGTACTAAGGTGATTTTTACACTTTTACCAAAGAGTGATTGATTTATTCATGGCAGTTTTGCTGTCCCTACCTGTTCATGATTAAAATTCCATTGACTACACATCTTGACATACAGTTAGTCTCATACATTTATAATGTTGCTAATTAACGTTTCTAATTAATGTAGCTAAGATTAACAGAAGTGGTATATCCGAAAATTTCTCGCATTCTCTATAACAAATGTACTCGTGTCTTATAAACTGCATATCGTTGGTGAACAATAAATACGAAAAAGTCTTAGAGTGCCAATGCTGGCGATTAATCGCTAGGTTGTATGTAATATACAAGTATCAGAAAACCGAATATGTATTTTGAACGGCCTTCTTAGTAACCGATTAAATCAAAAATCGGACACAGAACTTCAATAGTCACAAAAATCACATACTAAATTTCATATATATTTAAGTCATTACATGTTAGCCATCATGTTATATGCTTATGAAAATAAAATTTGACAGACGATCAACTCCTTTATTTATTTGATTTCAAATTCGATTCATATCTACGGTATGGATATTAAATCTTGTACAAAATTTTATACATCTAGTTCTCTCTCTTTCTAGTTACTTTGTTTACTTGGATGGCTAGACTCCCAGTGATTGGAAATTCAAAATATGGTGTAAAGACCCCTTACTAAATTTTAGCCGTTTAGTTCTGTGTTTTTGTGTTATTGTGTCCACAGACAGACAGACACTGTAATTATAAAAATATATTTTTGGATTCAGAGAGATTTGAAGTGTGGAAATTCGTCAAAATTTCAATTTAAATTGTATGTCGATTATTATATTTTCTTTTTATATACTTCGTATAAGAGAAATCAATAAATCATTAATCGTATTTATCGTATCACCGTTATCGTATAAATCGTTAAACTTACTTATGTTTTAATTTTTATGGGAAAGTCACGATCTTCTCTTTGAGATTGAAGGATGACGGGTTCAAAACACGATCATGATATGGCTGGCGAAAATAATTTCTGTTCGTCGAATCTGTGATTATGAATTAAATAATCTAAAGCTGATATGGTGTGAAAGTTTGGAGAATAGCATATCATCTCTGATTAACCTCATTATATCAGTCTAGTTGAAGATTACGAAGTTTTCTCTCATCTTCATACTACTTAACAAATTTTTATACTTTCCTGCTAGCACCAATGTAAGTTTCAGTTTCATTTCCGTTATTATAGCTAGGATAATTAAACTGTCCATAGAAATTTGACTGCATGCATTAAATTTTCTAAAGTAAAATAAAACGAATATTATATGAATTGATTGTGAAATTAGAATAAATCAGTGGTACCATTTTCTAATTATTTGGATTGTTTTAAATGAATACTAAAACAATTTTCATAAATATTTCATAATGTTGCATTTCCTTTAGGAAAATATGTTCTTTCACAATATATTAAAAGCCTTGCAACACTTCAAACTACACAGCAATATTTGCTGAAAACATTTTATATCAAGATCATGTTTTATTCAAATTCATAATCAAATCTCAAAAAGCAATAATGAGAGCATCCATTGTCTTACAATGTTAAAGAAAACATTCAGACATAAAAATCCCGATTTTGAAATAATTTATCTCATATCTTATATATCTGATATTATTTATGGAAAATGAATGTTTGCTTTTTGAAGTGTTTATTTTCCTCGTTTAGTAGGATTTTCTTTTGGCGAATGAAAAATGTGAAAGTGAAATGGATACGCAATTTCGCCGGGAATAATCTGAGGAAAATGTCATATGATAACGACTATTCTTTTTACGTACATTTGCTAAGCTCTTTACTTATTTACTGCTTGCCCTCTTTGCAGTAAATTGCGATTGTGGATGACACGGGAGTTGTTTATTTTATCTTTGATTTCTGTTTTTCGAGTTTCTGGGAGATAAATTTTTTCCCAAGAATTTCATATCATTATTTTTTTTACTCGTTTCACAGAAAAACTCATTTTTGTTTTTGTCAGTTGTCAGGCCATATCTGTAATTAGAATTTGAAAATAATATTCTCTCGCATCGCTTGTAGCTTTCGAATTTTTCGTTCTTTTAACGTCCAAAATGAAAAAAATTCAGTTTTTCAATTGTCAAGGAATCCATTATTTATTCATATTGAAACTTAAACTAAATAATAATACATATTTGACATATTAGCCGCCTCTTGCGATTAGATGTCTTGCATGGAATATTGGTTTTGTTTTATTTGAATTACATTTATTAAGCATAACTTGTTTATAATTCCATCAACAAATTATTTCTAAGTAATAAATTGTAGTAGAGATTAAAGTTGTACTATTATTATAGTCTTTCTCTTTTTTTTGTTTATTGTGTACATAAATCTTTCTTAGTGTCTGAATTTAACTTAATTAGGCCATAAGCTATTTAAGATATGAAGTTTTTTATTAGTTTTTTTAGCTTGCGTTATTGATATTTATACGTCATTTGTTAACTCGGACATATTTTAGGGGGAGAGGACAGAAATCAAGGAAGGTAAAGGCTTCAAGCTGCATCTAACGTAGCTTATACGCAAATCAGGCTTTGACCTTCCTAATTGAATCGAATGCCATGATATTGCAGTACCATTAGAAACATAGCTATTGTCTTAATCTACCTTCTAATTGCCTACTGTATTTCTCGGAAACTTGATTTTCATTAAAACAATGCAAAATATGAAACTTTTTTTTTAAGTTTGGGGAATTAAAGGAAAAATTTACGAAAATTAAATTGATATGAGTACAATATTTTTTTAATTTTAAATTCGTGTAAAAATTATTTTTATGCCATAACATTTTAATAACTTAACACAGAATAACTCTAAAGTCTAAACATTTAATTAATTGAATTCTAATTTAAATTTCCTAACATTTTCTCTTAGACATATTTTATCTTTCTCTTACATATATTTTTATCGAATTTGGCCTTTCCATGTCAAATGGTTTGGTATGTAGAGAGCCAAAAGACATACACACGTTTTCCTTTATTATTATGAGAGACTAAAAACTAATAATTTAAAATAGACATTGGTATGACGTGATATAAATATATAGTGTATATTCAAATGAACACTGGTGTATATTTGTATTAAGTAGTATTAATTGCAGTGCATATGCAAATGTACACTGGCATACATTGTGCATGCCGGAGAGTTCAAAACCTATAAAATAACTGAAAGGAAATTGAATTGTCTTTTGCTATACGGGCAAATGGAAATATGTCAATTATAAGTATTATTTCAGTTTCCTTTATTCATTTACACTTATATTTTTCCTAAATTACATAAACAAAATTTTAGCCTTCTCATTCTTATTACCTATAAGCAAATTTACTCGAAAAACAAGATGTTAAGTGAAATATGTTGACATAGTTCGTCTTTTTTTTTACTAAGAAACGTGACAATCGGATATGTATTTGTTAAAATATTCAAATCCGTTAATTTAAATCGATTATTTTTTAAATTTGAAGCAGTCCATTGCTTAATGAAAAACAAAAGAAAATAGTTAAGTCCGATAATTATAGATTGGAGATGAGAATAATTGTAACATAGTTTGAACGTAGAGAGCAATGGCTTTGTGAAATATTTCTCAACATTTTCTAAATTTTTTGGTTGAAAAAATGAGAGAGGTTCCTTTTTATTATAAGACAATTTGTCAAGATATATTAATTAGAAAATAAATAATGAATATAAAATTAATTGATGATAAATTTAAAGAATTCCAGTCCGATATAAAATGATTATTCATCTAATTAAGATGAAATATCTTTATAACCGATATTATTTTCATTTCCAGTTTTGTTGAAGAGTCACTTATACGTTTTATATTTAAAACATCGCGTGCTTATATTGGACTGAATAAAATTCGAAGGGTAAATATTTTGTAAATAAATAAATTACTGGAAATATAGAATATTTACAGTAATTTCTGTTTTTAATATCAGTCTCATTCCTATTAAAAAAATGCTATGAGTCGACCATTCTGATTTCGTCCGTTTGTTTGCAAATATCTTTATAAGGCACTTAGTATTAAAAGTCTTGTTCAATTTTCTTTAAGATTGAAATCCTTTGAAGCCAATGATGGTTTTACGCACTGGTATTGAAAACGGTGCCACATGCCTCGAGACTCGGGAAGAGACGCAAAATCTATTCGATGTTTATCTCGATGCTAAACCAATGGTAAAAATTTCCTGCATATCAGCCTTGTTCATGCAAATGCTTCTCTCGTTGTACTTTGAAAAAGAAAAAGGCATGATAAATAAAAGGAGCCAACTAAAACATGAAGGAATATAAGCTCTAGCGGCCACATGGTGAGAAAAATCTAATCAATAAATAATTTAAAAAACAGTTGTATTCAAGAATTTTTTATCATATAAAAATCTATTATTAAATGAACGATGTCTTTTAAACTAAAAGCATAAGAATAACTGCCATCCGACTCTTGTTTATACAATGAAAGGTATAAACTTTCATAAGAGGTAAAAGGTAAAAAAGTAGAATCATTTACATGAATTTTTCTTTTGAAGCGTTCGCAATGTGAATCTTCACCAGAAAACTTCTGATACAGAGCAATAGTCGGCAAATCCCAGCTCATGAGCCACAGCGAACGTTCGTTGATCAGATTGAGGAGGTTCTTAGTAAAAACCAGAGTAAGAATAGCCTATTAAATTAACAACAATATATATTTCTATATTATTTAAGTTTAAAGCATGAGTAACACAAAAGAAATTTTAATTGAACTGTTGATAACTGCTCTGTTTGCCTACCATTGGTATAGGATGATTTGGTTTTCTTCAAAATTGTCATTTTTGCGCAAATTGGATGCTTTTGTTTTAAGCATTGTAGGAGCATTCAAATTGGTAAAAATAAAATTTCAGAATTTTTTAAAAAATCATTGAGAAGATTTTAAATGCAATAAGTTACGAGGGACAATTAAATCTTCAAGTGTAACCTTTTAATAACTTTTTGTTTAATTTCCTCTAAATTGAAATTTGCTGGTCATCCTTGCTGGTCTAAGAAATTTCATTTTTTTAATTCTGAAAATTGCCAAGAACTATGTGTATAATAATATGAGTAAACAATATTTGAAAGATATATTGCTGTTATTTATTGAAAATTATGTATTATAGAATTAGATTTAGATTTAGAAACACTTATGGACAAGTTCCCCGAATAAAATCATGGAAATCGATATTTTAGTAATCTGATGTATTTTGACATCCGGTTCTGTGTTTGACAAATTTCATTCCCATTTTTTTTCATCATTTCTCTTATTAGCAATTCCAAAGTATGTCTTATTCAATTGTTTTTTAAGTTATAATAAAAGTTATGATAGCTCATAAAAAATTTGGCGATTCATGAATACAGGCCCCTTTTCTAATAGAATAAGTTGTTACTTTTTTAAAAATAGAAGAAAAACAATAATAATATTTCTAATATGATTTATTTTTCAATTTCAGTTCCTATTTAGTACAAATTAGAAAGTTTGGACATTATTTTATACATTCAATTTAGGTAGAGGCAAAGGATAAAGAAAATCATGTTATAAAAAAAATTTAGTGTAAAAAATTGAATATAAAGAACGAAAAAATATGACATTTTAAAAAATTCATTTGGCATATATGAAATAATATGTATATTTTGTCAATAATCAATCACATACTCTGTGCAAATGAGAAAAAACAAGCATTATAAATGAAAGTAAATAACAATATGGCAATTGCTTTCAAATTAAATAATGGATGTTAGAAAAAAAGGTATAAAAATAAAAAGGAAAACTAAATTAGTTGAAAAACTAAATTACTTTCTTGTTGGTAAATGAATTTTCCAAGGAGGGCACATAAATGTAATTTAGTGCTTGTGATCTAATAATTAAAAATTTGCCTCTGTTAGAAATTATTAAAAAAAACGAAGTATATATCTTATTTTTTTAAGCCGTATCAAGATGATTGCATTTTAAAAGTTTCACATTTAGCGAGCCAACGCCGATTTTCGCACCGATAAGACCTTTGAGTCATTTTGGTTATGGCGAGACATTGAAATCTAATTTTCTTAACACGTTCGCTGCAAGGATTCGCGCTGTGATTTGGTCCTTCTATCTGATTAGATGGCGTCTTCTCTACTATCTCTTAACTATAATAGAGAAGGAGCTCAACTCATTAGACAGCAGATGGGAATCTCGGCTGCCAATCAAGATGCATCGGAATAGCTAACATGTTAATACTGATAAACGCAAATATTTAATTGTAATTTTATTTGGGTGTGCAATATAGTGCATTGATTGTTAATATAGATTATTAACATATTGTATATATGGGGACAGATAAAGCGTACTTTCTCGTGTGAAGAATGATGTGTTCCTAGAAATGAAGTGAATAATAACATTGGTTAAGGCTATTAAAGACAGTGGTGACGAGTAGATGATTGTTTTTTTTTCTCTTCTTTATTTTCTGTTTTTAGAAGGGCAGAAACTAGAATCGCTTAGCATGGAAATCTTGTGTCTGCTACAGAATGTTTTTTTCAAGAATTTATTCAATATCTTAATTCAATATCAGTAAGATTATTAATAAAAATTTCTCCAATTCTACATAAAATTCAATTTACTACATGATAAAAGAACTTATTAAATAAAACTCATTCTTTTATCGGTTTGTATAAGAATTTAAAAATCGTGATTCATCAAAACATTTAGCAACTCAAATTAAATAAAATATAGTAATTTTCTAAATGTAGATATTTTTTTCTATTAGAAACATATTCCTATTACTAAAGGTTGAGAAATTAGCAGTTTAATATGTAGATATGAAACCATGTTTGTCTTAAATAACATAAAATAATGGAATCAATGATATAGATATTTTAAGTCACAGGAACCTTTTTTTTTGCATTTAACTTTCAGAAAATATCATGTTGTATATGTACTTCATTTCATACAATCACGTGCAAAAAATTACACTTTTTTATATATCGTTTTCAGTGAGAAATAATTGAATCTTTTATTTTGAGCATTTGCCAGCGTGATAACTTGTTGATAAAAATTTTTTTAATAGAAGCTTAACGCGCTCATGCAGATTAATTTAATTTTTATTTTATACTATCCACCTTTTGAGACTAGCTGGTTCACCGGGTGAACTTTCTAAAATTTTCAGTGAAATGTTTTATATAACTTAATCTCTTGACTTTACTTTTTCTTGCTACTTTACCAAGATATTTTTAATATTCACTAAAATAATCCTGACAATCTAATGTTTCAGTCATCTGCAATCAAATGTGGTTGAGTTATAAAGCTTTGTTACCATTATTTTAAGACAATAAACAATTTCATTATTTTAGAATAGTCAATATTTCCTGTGCTGTTTGATGAATTTTCTACAAGACGCCAATTAGCGCACAGAGTTTGAAATCGATGGAGAGGTCTAAAATCGTGCTTTTTTTATAGAAGAGACATATTAAAATTTTCATAACTGAGTTTTAGTTTTGAAAGATTTAGGAGATACGTGATATATAGACTAGATATATGTTCAACTATATTTGCTTTAGATAAAACTGAAGTATTGAATGAATTAATATAGATAATTTAAAAGAGAACTTGTGAAAAATGCAAGATAAGTTTTTCTTTTATTTATATTTTTAGAAAACATAACATTTTATTTTTATTTCATTTCATACAAACACGTGTTGAAAATTACATTTTTTAATGTTTAGTTTACAGTAGGAATTAATTTAATTATTTAGTTTTAGTTTTTGTCAACATATTGATAACATGTTTATGAAAGTTGATTTCTTTTCCATGCACACGCGCAACATTCTTGTTAAAGTTAAATTTTATTTTTATTTTGTGCGAAATAAATTGTTGGAAAATATGATTCAATATATTTTAAAGAATTATTTAAAAATATAAATTTAATTTATAAGTTAACCCTTTAAAAGGCAGTTATAAGTTAACCCTTTTTCTAGTCATAGTATAGTAAAACATTTTTAGGAATGAGACTGGCTTAAGGAAAGTGATTCATTTAACTTATAAATTAAATTTGATTAATTAATTTGTTGTGTTAATTAATAATTAAGTAACAAATCAAGATAAACCATTCTGTGTGAGACAAGGTACTGTAGCATCTAAGTTTCTGTCTTATTGAAAAATTTGTCAGAACTTGAGCCAATCTACGTAACTTCACCCAAAGATGGATGAATTTGGTGGGAAGCATACTTCCCATGGCCTTACAAAGGGTTAAAGCACTGGTATCATTGGAAAGATAATATTTTAAAGTGATATAAAAAGGGAATTATTTTGGAAATTATCGTGAAAAACGCCAAACTTTCCCTTAAAATTTAATTAATTAAAACTCTAATTAAAAATTAGAAAAATCGCTCCAAGGTGCAAATTTCCGTCCTCCTATTTTTGTGATGTAATATTTAAAGAAGATATCGCAGAAAATGTCACAATTTCATATAATTTTGAATTAATTAAAAGTATTTATTAAAATTTCAATACTAATGGTTCTCATTTCAAATTAGTTGCTCTCCAAAATATATATTTAAATGAGACTTAGTTCAAGATCACTCTGTTTAGCCTGAAGATAGTCAAAATGGAAACAAACAGATACGTGTTCATCTTTATGATAAGTAAAGATTACCAATAATAGATTACCAATAATGCCAATAATGGATGGATTTATGAAAAAAAAATTTCTGCTATGGTGATACTTTCCCACTTTGAATAATTGCGTCTTTTAATTATTTTCTGTGTCATTCACATGTTTTGTGTAGAGCCGATCGTAAATTTAAAAAAAATAATAAGCTATTTTGATGATATTGTGATATGGGTGTTAAAATACAAAATATGTAGGCGAAATTATGAAATAATTTGGAAAGAATTTCTTTGTCATATCATAAAGCAGATAACATTTAATTTATTTACTGTATATTTGTTAAAAATTTTTAAATTTATAAAAAGACAATGAAAAATACACAGTTTTCATTATAATTACTTTATTCCTATATTTAGTCATAAGTATATTTATAGTGACAATTGAGTACTTTATTTTACAAAGAATGCTTCAAGTGGATAGATAAAACAAATTTATAAGAAAAGAAAATGAAATTATATCATGAAACTTCTCATTCATTTTGAGTAATTTAACAATACAGTGAAATATCTGGTAAAAAGTAATGTAAAAAAGGGAATACTTAAGTATTCTAAGAAACATGAAACATTAATACCGACAACACTTCGAATAATTCATACAATTATTAAAAACATCAACGTATGAAAAATAATTTTAATAAATGTTCGAAAATTACTCTTTTTCAAAACTGCTATTGTGTATTATCTCTTGTTCTGTCTGCTGCTATGAAAGCTAAAAGGTGGGATGTTATAGTTATTACTTTTTCTAAAGGTATATAGACATTTCTCATAGGAATTCTTTTTCTAGCAGTTAATAAATGCGGAGACTCTGGATTTCTTATCTTCCTTTCATTTCCGATTTCTATTAATCTAAACTCTCTTTCTCTTCTCTAAATTCTCCTCAGTATGTTAGAGGCTTTCCATTTTTACTTTTATCAATTAATAAATTTAATTCAAAATTTCATTTTTATTACTCAAAATCGCCCAAAATATCAAGTGAATAGTGTAAGTCTTTTAAAAAATAAATTTATATACATATGAAGTTTGATAATTTTTCTACTATTGTTGAATTATTACGAATTTTTAAACTGAAAATTGGCTCTTAAATTAATTTCATTATGATTAATTCATTTTCCATCTATTGCTTTTGTTAACTTGAAAAAATGTCACTTAAATTCCATAGTTTTTGCATCTGAAGTTATTAGGTAATTTATAACTTTATTACTTGAAGTTAATATCACTTATTTTATAAAAATAAGCAAAAACAATAACTTGAAAATTTAGCAGTGTTTCTTGAAATGTACAGCGATATTTAAAAAAAGTATATCTTAATAAAATTAAGAGATGAATAATTGATATATCATTAAAAGTACTTGAAAAAATTTCTACAAAAAGGCATCTTTTCTGTTTGGAATGATATAATTTGGAAATATATTTATTTAAAACAATCTGTTTGTGCAAAAGAAATAAACGTATTATCTGGAAATTTTAGACTAAAGACTGCTGATATTGAAATAATAATTTTTTCTTTCAAATAGATTAAAAAGAAAAATCGTTAATTATAATTCTTGTATTTGCTCGAAAGCAAGGAATAATTATTTCCTCATTGTTAATTTTATCATCGTATTTAGTTTCTTACTTTATAAAATATTTAATAATTAATAAAATTTCAGATAGTGAATTTTAAAGAAATGGAAATATTATTTGATAGTTTTCATACTTTCAATTTTACTCTGAATTCCGAACAAGTATTCTGCATTCTAGTTTAAAGTTACAATTTAAATCTTAGTTATGATTGATTGAAATACCTACATGGCAGTGAACAAGGTATTGAATAAGCAGAATTCTTTATAATGAGCTCATATCTTTCTAGAGATTATTATTGCTGTTGTTTTGCTAATAGAGTAATGGGACATTTAATTCAAAATCCAAACAAGGATCAAAATATTAGTATTTCTTTGACTAAAATCTTATTTAAAAATAAAGAGAAGTTATTAAAAATTATTCAAAAACTTCCCTTTTTTCAAGTTGATTTTTTACACCGAAATTAATTTACGACAACTTATTTATAAATCATTAACGCACAGAAAAATCTAACCTATGAATTAAGTAAGAAACTTAAAAATAAACTAAGCAACAATATTATGAAATGATTCGTAAAACTGAAAAGAGTTATGAAAGTTTCGTTAAAAAAAAAAAAAAAAAAAAAAAAAAAAACGTTGGGTGTGTTGAAGTTAACTCAGCACTTCGGTGGTAACATTGTACGAAGGAATAAACTATTCATGTATTTAGATTTCTCGTTTAGTAATTGCTATCTAGAAAATATTCTATGCAAGACGAATTAATGTACCTGTTCCTTAGGATCGCGTTCTAGAATATTAAAGATAACTAAACCTGTTTTAAGCTTATCAAATATTCAAATATCAATCTAGTATTTGAGGTACAAAGTTTGCTAATTATTTATGATATAGTATTACATACATCATGCACTGTGTCGTACATTCATATAAATATTTAAATGCACGAAAAGTGGATAATATTTGTACTATCATAGTTATGTATGTAAAGAGCTGCACTGTTTCTTTGTAATTCTTAATTTTTCTATTTAAATATATCTTTCTACTTCTTTAATATTTTCATATTTTATTTGAGCTTTTTAAAATGCTGTTTACATTAGTGATAGTGATATCTAGAGTTCTTTGCTCTCTAAAGAATTCGATGATATTTTTTTCTTCTCTGTAAGATATAAAGCATTTTAATTAGAAATGCTTTAAATCTACGAGCACAATAATATTTCCGTATTAAATATGAATGTCTTCGCAAGAAGTAACTTAAAGGAAAAGATGTTTTGATAATTAAAAAAAGATGCAATATGGAAAATAACAGAAACAAGTACCATTTTTTGCATAAATTAATAATATAGTTCGTGCATAAAGTTGTAAATAAGAGATGAAGTATATATTCTTTTAAATAGTGAGGAAAGAAAAATAATGGGGGATTATAACAACTGCTTATTCTTCTGTAGAAAGAAATCTTTCTCGAGACGAAAATACTGTATACATTGATAAAAACATGGAAGCATTTGATACAGAAATTAGTTGCTAATGGCAAGATAATTCCAAAAATTGGAAAAGCTCAGTTTATCGTAGGAGAAATTTTCTAAAGTCATTACTTTGAACAGATTTTTTCTAAGACGTATAAATTATTTACAAAGATAAAGATTCGAGTTTCCAAGGAAAAAAAAAAAAAGGTTGTTCTCAACTATTAAGTTAATTAACAATTCTGAGGGTTCTTTTAAAGCTTTGGATAATACTTCACTTTAACTAGCGGGTTAAAGGAAATAGTTTAATATTTATTAAGGATATCATATAAATATCATATATGCATATAATATTTAGAATTTCTGTTCTATGAGATACAATATTGATTATTTATATATATATAATTAATAATTTCTTCTAATAGTTAATTTAATTTTATTCAACTATTTCTATATAAACTCTTTATCTCAAACACAGTGGCGCAACTAAAGGTGACAGGACTGACAAAATGCTACTTCCATAATCATAGTTGTCTCTATCACCTTGATGCGTTATAAACTTATTTAGCATACATACTATACTATTGTCTTCCATCTAAAACAGAAAAAATAAATTAGAATTATGCTGTCAAATCATGAATATGCTAATAAAATCTTTGCTTAGCTAAATAGCATAATTAAATTGCATTCTGTCCCTATCACTATTCGAGAAGCGATATATAAGATGCTGATATACGACTGAAATTGAAGCTTGATAGAAATGATTTTAAATTAATTGTAAAATAATTCTAACTCGTCTAAATATATAATGGCAAATAGAGATGTAAATTAATGCTGAGTAATTTTTCTTATTTCTTCTAAATTATAAGATTCTCTAAAATCAGCCAAGCTAAATGATTTTGAATTTTAAAATAATTCTAATTCATTTAAGAATGTAATGACAAATAGAAATGCAAATTAATGCTGGGAAATTTTATTACTTCATCTAAATTCTAAGATTATCAAAAATCAGCTGAACTTATTATAAAGTATAGCAGTATTAAAAATTCTACTTATTAAAAAAGTAATCTTGTAATTAATGATAAAGATCAACTTAATTTGTTTTGGGATTCTACCCAAAACATTTGCCAGGCCCCATATTGTCTAGTTACGCCACTGTCCAAACAATTAGTTAAATTTGATTATACTCATATCTTTGGTAGTTGATAGTTTATAGTTTATAACTAAATTATAACAGTCTGATAGTTATAATACTATAGTAACAGATTTGATTAAGCCATTAAATGAGGAGCAGATCCTAGAGACAGGACTGTCGATGCCACCGTGAAGACAGTGAAGTTTATTAAGCAGATTCGATCCACGACCATGGCAGCGTATTGCCAGTCGGACACGACTTCTGCGTCTTGATCGTCTTTCCTGAGCTTTGCAGTGATTTTCTTAAGCTCGCGCAGTATAGCTGAAAGTTCCACATCAGCATGCATGCAACCGTACATCATGTTTCCATGGTTGGCACCTCCGATGAGAACGTTGGCGTAACTCCTCTCGCCCTGAACCCTTTGCTGAGCAGGTGAAGAAGAGGCCGTAGCCGGCCTGAATTCCTCCTCACCACCACTGGCAGTGCCCCCATCGACGATACTGGTCAACAGACTCCTAGAAGCACGTTCTTTAAGTTCCATTTCACACACTTTGGTGCTGCGGAAAAGATCTCGCCTCGTTATCTTGTGTCCGGGCCTCTCCATTCGGAGTAACCACGGTAGCCATAAAAGAAAGATTTTCCTGATCTGTTGAAAGGGAAAAGAAAAATTAATGATATGATGAGTT